>WNGS01003477.1:28117-65752 GCA_020271785.1 Procambarus virginalis | reverse complement strand
CCTGTGTATCGAATTTACTCAGTTTTTTATGATCGAGCAACAGAGATATTACAGGAAAGAGATGGTTGGGCTGACTGCATCTATCTGGACCTAAAAAAGGCTTTCGACAGGTTCCACATAAGAGGTTGTTCTGGAAACTGGAAAATATTGGAGGAGTGACAGGTACGCTTCTAACATGGATGAAAAACTTTCTGACTGATAGAAAAATGAGGGCTGTGATGCAGAGGCAATGTATCGACTGGAGAAATGTCACAAGTGGAGTACCACAGGGTTCAGTTCTTGCACCAGTGATGGTTATTGTCTACATAAATGATCTACCAGTTGGTATACAGAATTATATGAACATGTTTGCTGATGATGCTAAGATAATAGGAAGGATAAGAAATTTAGATGATTGTCATGCCCTTCAAGAAGACCTGGATAAAATAAGTATATGGAGCACCACTTGGCAAATGGAATTTAATGTTTATAAATGTCATGTTATGGAATGTGGAATAGGAGAAACATAGACCCCACACAACCTATATATTATGTGAGAAATCTTTAAAGAACTCTGATAAAGAAAGAGATCTAGGGGTGGTTCTAGATAGAAAACTATCACCTGAAGACCACATAAAGAATATTGTGCAGGAGCCTATGCTATGCTTTCTAACTTCAGAATTGCTTTTAAATACATGGATGGGGATATACTAAAGAAATTGTTCATGACTTTTGTTAGGCCAAAGCTAGAATATGCAGCTGTTGTTTGGTGCCCATATCTTAAGAAGCATATCAACAAACTGGAAAAGGTGCAAAGACATGCTACTAAGTGGCTCCCAGAACTGAAGGGTAAGAGCTACGAGGAAAGGTTAGAAGCATTAAATATGCCAAAACTAGAAGACAGAAGAAAAAGAGGTGATATGATCACTACATACAAAATAGTAACAGGAATTGATAAAATCGACAGGAAAGATTTCCTGGAACTTCAAGAACAAGAGGTCATAGATATAAACTGGCTAAACACAGATGCCGAAGAAATATAAGAAAATTCACTTTCGCAAACAGAGTGGTAGACGGTTGGAACAAGTTGGGGGAGAAGGTGGTGGAGGCCAAGACCATCAGTAGTTTCAAAGCGTTATATGACAAAGAGTGCTGGGAAGACGGGACACCACGAGCGTAGCTCTCATCCTGTAACTACACTTAGGTAATTACACTTAGGTAATTACGTATGGACTCCTGGCCATGGACGTCTTCGAGTCGGCGTGTTTTAGGTGTCGCCCATTCTTTGTGGCGCCCTTACCCGCCTGCGAGGCGTTCATGGTGGATGCCTTTTGGCAGGACTGGTCGAGGTGTGGGGTACCTGTTCCTCTTCTCCCAGTCCAGCTGTTGCTTCGAGTTCTGGCTCGGTTGGATCCCATTCCCATGAGAGTAGTTCTTATGGTCCCCTGGTGGCCGGCCCAGCTTTATTTTCAGTCGCTGCTCAATAGGTGTCCGAACCCGGGGCGCTTTCCCGCGGCTTTGCCTTTTTCGGCAGCTCGGACCGGTATTGTACGTGACTGGTTCAGCCTTCTCCTCAGCTCTTTGCGTCTGGTATTTTGACACGGGTATCACCATCTCTGTTGTGATCAGGTGTCATTGTTGATGGTGTCCCACCGACAAGCTTCGTCTTGGTGACAGTATGACATTCCGGGTGTTTCTATACACTTTTTCTTGCTGTTCGTAAATTGTCTTCTCTTTCGCATCGGGTTGTCTTGTCCTTTCTTGGGTTTCAGGATTACAGTTTTGATGTTTCTTACTGTCGCCTCATTTTGTAATTACCTAAGTGTAATTACCTAAGTGTAGTTACAGGATGAGAGCTACGCTCGTGGTGTCCCGTCCTCCCAGCACTCATTGTCATATAACGCTTTGAAACTACTGACGGTCTTGGCCTCCACCACCTTCTCACTTAACTTGTTCCAACCGTCTACCACTCTGTTTACAAAAGTGAATTTTCGTATATTTCTCCGCTTTGTTTTGTTAGTTTAAATCTATGACCTCTTGTTCTTGAAGTTCCGGGTCTCATGAATTCTTCCCTATCAATTGTATCGATTCCTGTTACTATTTTGAATGTAGTGCTCATATCACCTCTTTTTCTTCTATCTTCTAGTTTTTGCATGTTTAATGCCTTTAATCTCAGCTCTTGTCCTTCAGTTCTGGGAGCCACTTAGTGGCATGTCGTTGCACCTTTTCCAGTTTGTTGATGTGCTTCTTAAGATATGGGCACCATACAACCGCTGCATATTCCAGCTTCGGTCTAATAAAAGTCGTGAACAATTTCTTTAGTATTTCTCCATCCATGTATTTAACCCTCAAACCGCGCATATCATATATAAATGATATCAGTGACAAAACCGAAACCGCGCACATCATTTATATATGATTTCGTGTCTAGCGCTATAATTTAAACGCCCCGCCTGGGATAGGGGCAGCTATAGTACAGCCACGACTGATAGTTGCCAGATGCCACCTAGAAAAAAATCCAGCCCAACATTTTTGGGTGTGAGAGCGTCAGTATTGAGCCAGCCACCAAGGCTGGCGCACGCAGCACGAGCTCACAGCACCGCTGTTCAGCTTGTGACCACAGCATCGCCTACAAATGCCAAAATATAAGTGATACTGCTATTATTAGCAGTGATAGTATTACTGAAGCCCCCTGAATTTGATAAAACTGACCAGGATTCTGATAACAGCTTGATTGTGGAGATATTTAGCGCTGTGCTCGATGGAGGGAGGAGTACTGCTGTGGAGGGAGGGTTGTGGGCGTCGTCTTCTGACTGTGTGTGGGCACCATTTATTGACTGCACTCACCATACCAGCTTAGTGGTTCGCTATGGTGAACACAAATGTAGATACTTACATATAACGTGTGTATAGTGTGAGATAACAGCGAGAGGAGTAGGTTGGGAGCCGCCATTTTATTGAGAAGGAGCGTCGTCTGCACGACTTGGCATGTTGTTTACTGGTGGCCACTATGGTCTTTGGGCACCATACCAGCTTATTTGTACAGGTATGGTGAATAAACAGGTAGATACTTATATATAATGTGTGTATATAGCGTAATAACACCACAACCAATATTGTTGGAGGAGAAATATTAGTGCGTCTGGCCTTGAGGGTGGCCGCCGATCAGCTGACTGTGGAGTAGCTACGTCTTTGTGCCTTTACTCACCATACAAGCTTAGATGTACAGTTATGGTGAACAAAACATGTAAATACGTATATATAACGTCTGTGTATAGTGAATAAATGCAAAAACAGTATTGTGGGAGGTAAATGAGGGTGAGTGAGGTGGTGTTGAGGGAGGGCGTGGCAGTGAGTGGCTCGCTGGTGTGTGGCGGCCACTCCTCGTTGCTTTTTGACTCACAAGACCAACTTAGTAGTTCGTTATGGTGAACAAAACATGCAGATACTTATATATAACCTGTGTATATAGTGTAACAACAGCAAAACTATTTGTTTATTGTTTTATGAACATAATAATTGAATCACTTATATGCACACCATAATTTTGAGTACAGCGATGGTTCACACATTTTATAATATAAATATACCACAATTCACTGTATGGAATAATATTACTGCAAAAAAACTAAGAAAAAATCAATCAGAGACATTGAAATAATTAGGAAATAATATATTTGTGGCAACTGCCGTCTGACAGCTCGGGCGGAGTAGACCTCGTCTGCGAAGGCTCTGCCAACGCCCCTTTTTGCCACACTTCCCTACCCTACTGCGGCTAAAATATGCCACCTACGATTTTTTTTTATTTTTTCCGTGATCAGGGAACAAAAATTCTATAAGACAAAAGAATTTTTTGGATTTTTTTTTGTTGCGCCTGTGGGTGTGAATTCCATTTGGGCCCCTAGCGGTTTGAGGGTTAAAAGCAATTCTGAAGTTAGAAAGTGTAGCATAGGCTCTCGCACATGTTCTTAATGTGTCCTCAGGTGACAGTTTTCTATCTAAAACCACCCCTAGATCCTTTTCTTTATTTTTTTTTTTTTTTTTTGATATATACAAGAGTTGTTACATTCTTGTACAGCCACTAGTACGCGAGCGTTTCGGCAGGTCCCTGGAATACGATCCCCTCCGCGAAGAATCGTGTTTTATCAAGTACACATTTTACTGTTGCGTTAAAAGAGGACAGTTAAGGAATTGCGCCCAGTAAATCCTCCCCGCCAGGATACGAACCATGACATAGCGCTCGCGGAACGCCAGGCGAGTGTCTTACCACTACACCACGGAGACTGTTTATCATAATTCTTTAAAGATTTCTCACATAATTTATTGGTTGTGTGGGTTCTATGTTCTCCAATTCCACATTCCATAACATGGCATTTATTCACATTAAATTCCATTTGCCAAGTGTTGCTCCAAATACTTATTTTGTCCAGGTCTTCTTGAAGGGCATGACAATCATCTAGGTTTCTTATCTTCCCTATTATCTTAGCATCATCAGCATACATGTTCATGTAATTCTGTATTCCCACTGGTAGATCATTTATGTAGACAATGAACATTACCGGTGCAAGAACTGAACCCTGAGGTACTCCACTCGTGACATTCCTCCAATCCGATACCTTGCCTCTGATTATGGCCCTCATTTTTCTGTCAGGAAATTTTTCATCCATGTTAGTGGTTTACCTGTCACTCCTCCAATATGTTCCAGAACAACCTCTTATGGGGAACTCTGTCGAAAGCCTTTTTTAGGTCCAGATAGATGCAGTCAACCCAACCATCTCTTTCATGTAATATCTCTGTGGCTCGATCATAAAAACTGAGCAAGTTCGTTACACAGGATCTTCGAGATCGAAAACCATACTGTCTGTCTGATATTATATCGTTTTCCTCCAGGTGTTCTACCCATTTAGTTTTAATTATTTTTTCCAATATTTTGACTATTACACTTGTCAATGATACAGGTCTATAATTAAGGGGGTCTTCCCTGTTTCCACTTTTGTAGATTGGAACTATGTTCGCCTTTTTCCACACATCAGCTACAGCTCCTGTACACAGGGATACCTGAAAAATCAGTTGAAGTGGAATGCTGAGCTCCGGTGCACATTCTCTCAGAACCCATGGTGAAACTCCATCCGGACCAACTGCTTTGTTCTTGCCTAGCTCCTTTAGCATTTTTTCCACTTCGTCTCTAGACACCTCTATGTGCTCTATGTTGTTCTCTGGAATTCTTATTGTGTCTGGTTCCCTAAAGATTTCATTTTGTACAAACACACTTTGGTACTTTTCGTTTAGTGTTTCACACATTTCCTTTTCATCTTCCGTGAATCTATTTCCCATTTTCAACCTCTGAATATTATCCTTTACCTACAATTTGTTGTTTATGAATTTATAGAATATACCTGGTTCTGTTTTACATTTGTCTGCAATCCCTTTTTCAAAATTTCTTTCTGCCTCTCTCTTCACTGCCGTGTAGTTGTTTCTCCCATCTTTGTATCACTGGTATGTTTGGGGGTTCGGCCTCTTCCTGTATTGGTTCCAATTTTGTGTCTTTTGGTCTCTAGCCCTCTCGCAATTTCTATTGAACCAATCCTGTTTTCTAGTTCTGCATCTCTGTTTTGGTATAAATTTTTTTGTACCGTTATCATATATTTCACAAAACTTGACATACATCTCATTCACTTCCTTGCCTAGCATCAAGTCTGTCCAATTATACTCACTAAAAAAATTTCTAAAGTCACCATAATGTCCTCTCCTGAAGTCTGGTTTTTCAACTGCTTCAACCAACTGAGGGAGCCGGTCGGCCGAGCGGACAGCACGCTGGACTTGTGATCCTGTGGTCCTGGGTTTGATCCCAGGCGCCGGCGAGAAACAATGGGCAGAGTTTCTTTCACCCTATGCCCCTGTTACCTAGCAGTAAAATAGGTAACTGGGTGTTAGTCAGCTGTCACGGGCTGCTTCTTGGGGGTGGAGGCCTGTTCGAGGACCGGGCCGCGGGGACACTAAAAAGCCCCGAAATCATCTCAAGATAACCTCAAGAATCTCAAGATAACCTCTTTATTTTCTTCTAGCTTATAATGCATTGCATACTTTATTCCTAAAAAGACATGGTCACTTTTACCCAAGGGAGGAAGGTACTGAATGTCAAATATCTCTTCCTCCTTCCTGGTAAATATCAAATCTAGCATGGAGGGAACGTCCCCTTCCCTCATCCTCGTAGCTTGTTTAACATGTTGACACAAGAATGTTTCCAGGATGAGGTCTACAAATCTACAGGTCCAAAAATCTTCTGTTTTAGCTTCATATGCTTCCCAGTCTATGGATTTCAAGTTGAAGTCACCAACTATCAACAGTCGTGATCTATCGTTATCCGCTCTCACTATAATCTCTCTCATTATTGTTATAAGACCTTCTCATTTACTATCTAGCTCCTCCTTTGACCATGTGTTGCTTGGCGGTGGACTATATGCATTTATTATCATTAGTTTATCATCCTCATGGCAGATCTCTAGTGCTATTATGTCAACTTCTTGTGGATTGGCAGTCATTATTTCCTTCACCTTTAGGTGTTCTTTTACCAGCACAGCAACGCCACCGCCTTTCCTAATTTTTCTGTCCCGTCTCCATATTGAGTAGCCCCTTGGGAATATGACCTCATTTAAAATAACATCTTCAAGTTTTGTCTCCGTGAGTGCAACAATGTCTGGTGTCTGCAGCTGTATTACATCACTTAACTCCAGTATCTTCGATCTCACTCCATGTATGTTGGTGTATGCAATCTTCAGGAACTTGTTCCCCCCTCTCCTTATTCTTCACTCCTCTCTCTATTGATTTTGTTGATTTGCCTTTATGTACCACTTTACTGGTTTGCCAACCCCTAACACTTTGTTGAAAAAAGAATTGATTTCTTCTTCATTCCTGTTCTCATTTAAACGTTTTGCCTCGGCAAGGTTCAGTTTCAGCTTCTCTCTATCTTCTTTTGAAAGATCTCTTCTTAACGACCACCCTTTCCCATCCTTATCACTTTGCAATTTTCTAGCATTCCTTAGTACTTCTTCCATCTGTTTGGCACCGTTTAGGGTGATCCTCAAAGGTCGATCTTTCCCTTTTACGTACCTGCCTATTCTCCTGTAGTCGCATACATTCTCTATGGTAGTGAGACCTTCTACGAGGCCAACAATTTTATCTACTACTTTAGCTTCTTCAACAGCTCTTTCTGACCTATATGTTATCTCCTTTTCTTTGCAACCAAAAATGATCAGGGACTTACTCCGATCAACTGTGTTTTGCACCAACTTCGGCTTAGATGCCAATTCTTTTCTCACTTCTAGCCTAATGTTTGTTTTATCTTGGTTGCTGCAGTGTTTGACTTCCTTTATAGCTTCTTCAATTATTTCCTTCTCCTTGGCCACTTGTGCATAGGTGAGTTGCATATCTTTCTTGCACTGTTCTATACCCTGTGTAACTTCCTCCATCTGTGCTGACAAAAGCTGTTTCTCCTGTTGAATTTCCTTGCCTAACCTATTGTAGTCATTTATGCTTAAATTTACTTTAACTTCTTCCAAAGCTATTTTTAAGAGTTTATTTTCTTCTTCCATGTCTTTGCAATTTGTTTCCAATTGATTCTTATGCTTGCACAAGTCTTTTACTATATCCTCAAGACATAAAACTTTGCTATTCAAATGGTCATTACTTTCTTTCAATTTACGAATTATTTCTACATGAGAGTTCACTATACTATCTAAATTTACCAACATGTTATGTAGACTGCTAATATCAATGCTTTCTTCATTGAATCCCTCAAAATCAAGCTCTGTTTTTTTTTTTTTCCACTTGCCAGTGGCCATCTTGAATGTTGTTCTCTGCACTGTAAACACTAGGGGCAACTTTTTCTCATCCGATTTTTCACTTCCTTAGCACATTCCTGTTTTCTCACCTATTTTTCAAGAGCACTATACCTTTATGTTCTCTGGGACACCACTCACTATCATCAACCTGTACTACAATACTTAGGATTGTTGAAATATGCTGGAGCTCCTCTGCTGCAAGTGTTGACCCTGGGGGTGTCACCTTTTGAATTTTTGTGCGGCGCTGGCAGAGCCGCTCCGGCTTGCGTTCGGGGTAGACGTCACATCTGCCCCATTTCGTATGCGTTCTCGTGTTTTCTTTCACCTCCGGCCTGCTCCTGAGCCGTCCTGGTCCTTGATCAGGGTGCCTTCTTATCTTCTCATCGGTTTGTGGTAGCCCCTTCGGTTCAGGTTTCTGCTCTTTGGTACTCGTGGTAGGTTTGTACGTTTGCAGCCTTTCTCCGTCCTTCTGATGACGGTTGAGACGGCTGCTTTCTGGAGGGGTTCTTGGGTTATTGATGCTTGATTGGTTCGGCCGGGGGGTACGTCCTGTATTATCCGGTTGCGCTTTTTGCCATTACCTGCGTACCGTGTCTGGGGATGCGCTTTGGGTTGATCTGGTTCCCTCGTTCCCTGTTTCAGGGCTCAGGTCTCCCCGGTGGTCTGCAGAGTTTTTAAATCTTCCAGCCTGCGGTCTGTCCTTGCGCCCGTGCTGTTCGGACGTTCACAGCTTTTGCTGCTGTGTTGGTGACGTCTAGGGCACATTTCGGGCGCAGGGATTTGAGGGTCGCATAGGTTCTTGGCCACCCATTCTTTATGTGTGTCTGCTCCTGTGCGTTCTTGTTGCCTTGGTTCGCAGGTTGCAGCCTGTTGTCTCGGCTTCGCGTTGCGGAGTTTGTAGCAGCCGCCTCCCGGGTCAGCCCTCTCGGGTTTGTTTTGTTATGCCTACCTTTCTGGGTGCAAACCCTGGTCGATGGCAGATAAGGAAAACCCCAACCACAAGGGGGTTTTCCAGGGCCATTGCTTCCTGAAACCTCTCTGAAGGGGCCAGGTTCTGGCGCTGGTCCCTGGTAGGTCTGAACTCCTTAGCTAATGTCCCGGTCTAATAAAACATACATTACCCCGATAAGCTCCAGGGAGCCTCCGGGGCTCACCCAGAAAATGGCATTTCATTACATTCAATGCTGGTTTTTTGGGAGTGTGGAATGGATTAATTCAATTTACATTATTTCTTATGGGAAAATTCGCTTCAGTTTACGAATATTCGGCTTAGGAGCTGTCTCTGGGAACGAATTAAATTCGTAAGCTGAGGTACCACAGTATAGATATAAGGAGGCAACATATTTTGATGAAGATTTGGATGATTAATTGGTACATTCTTGCAAATTCAGAACTCATTCGATTGACTGTTGCCACGGTCTAATATATACTCATCTGCCTGGTATAGCTCTGGGAAGCCATTGGGTCTCACCCAGAAAATGGTGTTTCATTACATTCAACGCTGGTTTTTTTGAGGGCAGTTCCAAGAGGTGTTGTTGGCTTTTGTAATAGAAGTTTTACATTATTTTAAATTTTATTTACATATGGAATAGAGGTGACATTTAACACTAGAATTATTATATAGTTCAGTTTTGGTCATCATACTATAGAATGGAAATAAGTGATTATATACTGTTGAAGGATGACAAAGTTAATCCCAGGGATTTTAACCATCCCTATGAATGGAGATTAAAAAGTTTAATTTACATTCTCTAGAAAGACAAAGAGTATTAGGTGGCATGATTGAAGTATATAAATGGTTAAGAGTATAAAAGCAGGATTATAAACAAGTTTTTTTACCCTTAAACTGCACGACATGTTGAGAAACTTACGCAAAATTGCGCAACACGTTATATTACGTGTTGGAGTATTACGCAACACGGGGTTCACCTCACCTTCATCAGGGCTCTTGTAAACAGACTCCATTTAAAAACAAAAATCGTGGGCCACATTCCCGGGTATGAGGTCCTCAGTTCTGTGTGAGCCACCAAGGCTGGAGCATGTAGTATGAGCTCGCAGCACTGCTGTTCAGCTTGTGACCACAGAATCAACTAAAAATGCCATAATATCTATGAACATGCTATTATTTAGCAGTGATGGTATTACAGAGACCCCTGACTGTAACCAGGATTCTGATAATAGCTGGATTGTTGTGATAATTAGCGCTGTAGTAGAAGGAGTAATCTTGGTGGGGAGGGAGGTAGCATTGTCTGCTGACTCTGTGTGACCACCTTTTACTGTCTGGACTCACTATACCAGCTTAGTCGTTCGCTATGGTGAACAAAACATGCAGATACTTATATATAAAGTCTGTATATAATGAATAAAACTAAAAACCAGTATGGTGGGAGGATAATGTTGGCGAGTCAGGTGAGGTGAGGGAGGGAGGGAGTGACAGCCAGTGGCGGACTGCCACTGGCTCCCTCATTGAGGAGGGAGTGGTAGCAGAGGCTGACTGACTCTCCCATCCAACTCCATTCGGACTGTTAGTGGTGGTTGGCCCAGCTTTGTTTTCAGATGCTGCTTGATAGGTGTCCGAACCCCGGAGCGTTTACTGTGGCTCTACCTCTTTCGGCAGGTCGGACCGGTCCTGTATGTGACTGGTTCAGCCTTCTCCTCAGCTCTTCGCATCTGCTCTTTTGACGCGGTTGTATCACTATCTCTATGAGGATCAAGTGGCTTCGTTGGTTTCCCACCTGCTTGCTTTGTCCCGGCGACAGTATGATGTTCCTGGCGTTTCTGTTCGCCAATTTGTTGCTCTTCGTAGGTTGTCTTCTCTTTCGCATTGGGTTGTCTTGTTCTTTCTTGGGGTTTCAGGACTGTTAATTGATGCTTCTTACTGTCGCCTCCTATTGTGTGGCGCTGGCAGAGCCGCTCCGGCTTGGGTTTCAGGGTGGACGTCACATCCGCCCGGTTCCATACACTTAGTGTTTTGTTTCACCTTCGGCCTGCTCTTGCGCCGCCTGAGCCATCCTGGTCCTTGATCAGGGTGCCCTCTTATCCTTCCTCAGTTTGTGGTAGCCCCTTCGGTTCAAGATTGTTTTTCAAAGGCCATATTTTGTTGGCATTGGCCTTTGTGGGTTGGGTCAGGGAGAATTCGACTCTCCTCCAGCACAGAGGTTTCTACTCTTTTGGTACCGGTGGTAGGTTTGTACGCTTGCAGCGTTTCTCCATTGTTCTGGCAACAGTTCAGATGGTTGCTTTCCGGAGGGGTCCTTGGGTTATTGATGCTTGGTTGGTTCGGCTGGGGGTGCGACATGTGTTATCTGGTTGCAGCTCTTCGCCATTACCTTTGTGCTGTGGCTGGGGATGCGCTTTGAGTTGATCCTTATCTTCTCGTTCCCTGGTTCATGGCTCAGATCTCCCAGGTCATCCGCAGGTTTAAGTCTACCAGCCTGTTTGATCAAACCGTCCTCTTAAAAATAACGTCAGTTTTCGCTCGTATGCGCGCTATGGCCAAATTTGGACGTAATTTGAAATTAAATCAACTCACAAAAATGATGTACAGTTCCATTTTCTGTTTGAGTCGTCCGGCTTACTCGGCAAGCTTAGAAGAGGAAACTTTCCATTAACGTTTTTCATACCATTTTGAAACTTTATGAGAATTTCCTGCCCACCTAACCTATCAGAGGACCCTTAACTTACTTTTGTTGAAAAAACAAATCCCAATTTTTTTATATTTTTTTTCATTTTCAAATTACATCCATATTCGGCCATACGGGCAAACGGCCAAAAGCGACATTCTTTTTAAAAGGACAGGTTGGCTTGATACCTGCTTGATGGGGTTCTGGGAGTTCTTCTACTCCCCATGCCTGGCCTGAGGCCAGGCTTTGACTTGTGTGAGTTTGGTCACTAGACTGTTGCTTGGAGCAGCCTGCCCACGGTCTNCCACTTTTGCTGGCGTGTTTTCGTATCTTTAGCGTCGGTCACAGCCCTCTTTTTGGAAGCCATTTTTCTATCTACCGTTTCCTGGCGTGGCCACAGGGCGGCATTGCAGTTTTTTACATACCTGGGTGTGCGAGAGCGAGCATCTTGGGTAGTTTTTCACCTTTTTTCAGGGTTTTATTTTCCTGTTGTCATTTCTTTGCTTTTCTGGTGTTTTCTCCGTTTCCTATGTTCCTCTCTGGAAATTTGAGTGTTGATTTACACCGGGTTTTCCATTTTGTCTGTTTTGGGTCTGGGCCCTTAGGTTTAGGCTCAGTGTCCCGATTGTTATGCTGCTCCCACTCCTTGTCCCTCGGTTTTCGGTCTGTTTTGACCGTTTCCCTGGGAGTTCTGTCTGGGGCTGTGCTTTGCCTGTCTCTGTGGTGTATCTCCGCCGGCAAATGTGGTGGTTTGGGTCCACCTGGTTCGATTCTGGGTTCCTTTGGGTTCTTTGGTTTCGTTCTGGAGGTTTCTTCCTCTTGGGCCCCTTTGTGGGTTCAGGGGCTTTGTTTCCTTGTGTGTGACCTGGTTCTGCCTTCTGGAGTTCCGGGGTCTTCCTGGCTTGCAGACTGATCTTTTGGGTCTTGGCACTGTTGTGGTTGTGCTGGAACTTTGAGGCTTTGTTGTCGAGGTGGGCCTTTTGATGCAGTTTTGTGCCTTCTTCGCCTGGCCGGCGTGCTCTCTCCTCCTCGCCCCTGGTCGGCGGCTTGTAATTTTCTTTTCACGTGTATGTTATTGTACACATGTGCATGTACATGTGTACACTGTAATTACCTAAGTGTAATTACCTAAGTGTAGTTACAGGATGGAGAGACGCTCGTGGTGTCCCGTCTTCCCAGCACTCTTTGTCATATAACGCTTTGAAACTACTGACGGTTTTGGCCTCCACCACCTTCTCACTTAACTTGTTCCAACCGTCTACCACTCTATTTGCGAAGGTGAATTTTCTTACGTTCTTCGGCATCTGTGTTTAGCTAGTTTAAATCTATGACCTCTTGTTCTTGAAGTTCCAGGTCTCAGGAAATCTTCCCTTTCGATTTTAATCAATTCCTGTTACTATTTTGTACGTAGTGATCATATCGCCTCTTTTTCTTCTATCTTCTAGTTTTTGCATATTTAATGCCTCTAACCTCTCCTCATAGCTCATGTCCTTCATTTCTGGGAGCCACTTAGTGGCATGTCGTTGCACACCTTTTCCAGTTTGTTGATGTGCTTCTTAAGATAAGGGCACCATACAACCGCTGCATATTCCAGCTTTGGTCTAATAAAAGTCGTGAACATTTCTTTAGTATTTCTCCATCCATGTATTTAAAAGCAATTCTTAGGTTAGAAAGTGTAGCATAGGCTCCTCGCACAATGTTCTTGATGTGGTCCTCAGGTGACAGTTTTCTATCTAAAACCACCCCTAGATCCCTTTCTTATCAGAATTCTTTAAAGATTTCTCACATAATTTATATTTGTGTGGGGTCTATGTTCACCATTCCACATTCCATAACATGGCATTTATTCACATTAAATTCCATTTGCCAGTGTTGCTTGTAATTGCCTAAGTGTAATTACCTAAGTGTAGTTACAGGATGAGAGCTACGCTCGTGGTGTCCCGTCTTCCCAGCACTCTTTGTCATATAACGCTTTGAAACTACTGACGGTCTTGGCCTCCACAACCTTCTCACCTAACTTGTTCCAACCTTCTACCACTCTCTTTGCGAATGAGAATTTTCTTATATTTCTTCGGCATCTGTGTTTAGCTAGTTTAAATCTATGACCTCTTGTTCTTAAAGTTCCAGGTCTCAGGAAATCTTCCCTATCGATTTTATCAATTCCTGTTACTATTTTGTATGTAGTGATCATATCACCTCTTTTCCTTCTGTCTTCTAGTTTGGCATATTTAATGCCTCTAACCTCTCCTCGTAGCTCTTGCCCTTCAGTTCTGGGAGCCACTTAGTAGCATGTCTTTGCACCTTTTCCAATTTATTGATGTGCTTCTTAAGATATGGGCACCACACAACCGCTGCATATTCTAACTTTGACCTAACAAAAGTCGTGAACAATTTCTTTAGTATATCGCCATCCATGTATTTAAAAGCAATTCTGAAGTTAAAAAGCGTGGCATAGGCTCCTCGCACAACGTTCTTTATGTGGTTCTCAGGTGATAGTTTTCTATCTAGAACCACCCCTAGATCTCTTTCTTTATCAGAATTCTTTAAAGATTTCTCACATAATATATAGGTTGTGTGGGATCTATGTTCTCCTATTCCACATTCCATAACGTGGCATTTATTAACATTAAAATTCCATTTGCCAAGTGGTGCTCCATATACTTATTTTGTCCAGGCCATCTTGAAGGGATGACAATCATCTAAGTTTCTTATCCTTCCTATTATCTTAGTATCATCAGCAAACATGTACATATAATTCTGTATACCAAGTGGGAGATCATTTATGTAGACAATAAACATCACTGGTGCAAGAACTGAACCCTGTGGTACTCCACTTGTGACATTTCTCCAGTCCGATACATTGCCTCTGATTACTGTCTTCATTTTTCTATCAGTCAGAAAATTTTTCATCCATGTTAGAAGCTTACCTGTCACCCCTCCAATATTTTCTAGTTCCCAGAACATCCTCTTGTGTGGAACTCTGTCAAAAGCTCTTTTAGGTCCAGATAGATGCCGTCAACCCAACCATCTCTTTCCTGTAAAATCTCTGTTGCTCAATCATAGAAACTGAGTAAATTCGATACACAGGATCTTCCAGATCGAAAACTATACTGTCTGTCTGATATTATATCATTTCTCTCCAGGTGTTCTACCCATAGTGTTCTATCGGGTTGGCCTTCGGCGTCTGTTTGGTTCCTTCGGAGACTCCCTTTCTGTCTCTCTTGCAATCGTTGGGTTTGTTCCTCCGGGGATCTTATGTTGGTGCCGCGTCACCAGCTTCCACTTTGGGGTTTTCAGGGTTCCGTGCCTTGGCACCTCCCCAAGCCTTCGCTCGATGTGTTCACGGACGGGTCATCTCTCGGCTGGGGCTATGTGACCAGTACTCACCAGGTCGGCCGGAGATGGTAGGGTCTGTTCGTCTGTCGGGCTATCAGCATGGTTCTGGAGTTCGTGGCTGTCTGGTTTGTGCTTCGGAGGGTTTGGGTCACTCGGTGCTCTACCATTCAGCTCTATTCGGACTGTTCTCTGGCAGTTCTTTGCCGGAACCACAGGGTTTATCTTAGGTGTTGACCTTTGAGGTTGGTCCCTTAGAGTGGCTCGTTTGCTGGATTCTCGGGGTTTGGCTAACCGTCAGGTTTATATCCGGGTGTGTCCTGTGTCATGGCGGAGAGCTGTCTCAGTTCATTCCTCTGTTCGCGGATTGGCCAGTCATCGCCGACTCGTTTCGTTGGCTCTGCCGGATGTGATTTAAGAGTTGCCTAGCTTGGAGAGTTGAACTGTGGAAACTGTCTACAGGTAAACTGTACCTTAATTAATCGCCTCCCAAACACATGCGGAGACAACAAACCTCCACCTAATAGAACTGACAGAATTTTAGTTATATATGGTAGAGCACCGAGTGACCCAAACCCTCCGAAGCACAAACCAGACAGCCATGAACTCCAGAACCATGCTGATAGCCCGACAGACGAACAGACCCTACCATCTCCGGCCGACCTGGTGAGTACTGGTCACATAGCCCCAGCCGAGAGATGACCCGTCCGTGAACACAACGAGCGAAGGCTCGGGGAGGTGCCAAGGCATCCATCCATCCCAAGTTCTATCCCAGGAGGCAGACAAGAGGAGCTCCAGCTTATTTCAACAATCCTAAGTGTTGTAGTACAGGATGATGATAGTGAGTGGTGTCCCAGACAACATAAAGGTATAGTGCTTTTGAAAAATAGGTGAGATAACAGGAATGTGCCAAGGGAAGTGAAAAAATTGGATGAGAAAAAGTTGCCCTAGTGTTTACAGTGCAGAGAACAGCATTCAAGATGGCCGCCGGTGGCAAGAGGAAATACACAACAGAGCTTGATTTTGATGGTTTCAGTGAAGAAAGCATTGAGATAGCCAGTCTATACAACAAGTTGGCAAAATTAGATACTATAGTGACCTCTCATATAGAATTAATTAGTAAATTGAAAGAAAGTAATGACCATTTAAATAGCAAAGTTGTATGTCTTGAGGGTGTAGTGAAAGACTTGTGCAAGGATAAGATTAAATTGGAAACAAATTGCAAAGCCATGGAAGAAGAAAATAGTCTCTTAAAAATAGCTTTGGAAGAAGTTAAAGTAAATTTAAACACAAATGACTACAATAGGTTAGGCAAGGAAATTCAACAGGAGAAACAGCTTTTGTCAGCACAGATGGAGGAAGTTGCACAGGGAATAGAACAGTGCAAGAAAGATATGCAACTCACCTATGCACAAGTGGCCAAGGACAAGGAAAAAATAGAAGAAGCAGTAAAAGAAGTCAAACACTGCAGCAACCAAGATAAAACAAACATTAGGCTAGAAGTGAGAAAAGAATTGGCATCTAACCCAAAGTTGGTGCAAAACACAGTTGATCGGAGTAAGTCCCTGATCATTTTTGGATGCAAAGAAAAGGAGATAACATCTAGGTCAGAAAGAGCTGTAGAAGAAGCAAAAGTAGTAGATAAAATTGTTGGCCTCGTGGAAGGTCTTACAACCAAAGAGAATGTGTGCGACTACAGGAGAATAGGCTGATATGTAAAAGGGAAAGATCGACCTTTGAGGATCACCCTAAACGGTGCCAAACAGATGGAAGAAGTACTAAGGAATGCCAGAAAATTACAAAGCGTTGAGGATGGGAAAGGGTGGTCGTTAAGACGAGATCTTTCAAAAGAAGATAGAGAGAAGCTGAAACTGAACCTCGCCGAGGCAAAACGTTTAAATGAGAGCAGGAATGAAGAAGAAATCAATTCTTTTTTCTACAAAGTGATAGGGGTAGGCAGACCAGTAAAGTGGTACATAAAAGCAAACCAACAAAATCATTAGAGAAAGGGGGAGTGAAAAATAAGAAGATGGGGAACAAGTTCCTGAAGATTGCATACACCAACATAGATGGAGTAAGGTCAAAGATACTGGAGTTAAGTGATATAATACAGCTGCAGACACCAGACATTGTTGCACTCACGGAGACAAAACTTGAAGATGTTATTTTAAATGAGGTCATATTCCCAAGGGGCTACTCAATTTGGAGACGGGACAGAAAAATTAGGAAAGGCGGTGGCGTTGCTGTGCTGGTGAAAGAACACCTAAAGGTGAACGAAATAATGACTACCAATCCACAAGAAGTTGACATAATAGCACTAGAGATCTGCCATGAGGATGATAAACTAGTGATCATAAATGCATATAGTCCACCGCTAAGCAGCACATGGTCAAAGGAGGAGCTAGATAGTAAACGAGAAGGTCTTATAACGATAATGAGAGAGATCATAGCGAGAGCGGATAACGATAGTTCACGACTGTTGATAGTCGGCGACTTCAACTTGAAATCCATAGACTGGGAAGCATATGAAGCTAAAACAGAAGATTTCTGGACCTGTAAATTTGTAGACCTCATCCTGGAAACATTCTTGTATCAACATGTTAAACAAGCTACGAGGATGAGGGAAGGTGACGTTCCCTCCATGCTAGATTTGATATTTACCAGGAAGGAGGAAGAAATATTTGACATTCAGTACCTTCCTCCCTTGGGTAAAAGTGACCATGTCTTTTTGAGGATAAAGTATGCAATGCGTTATAATCTGGAAGAAAATATGATGGTCGATGCAATTGAAAAACCTGACTTTAGGAGAGGACATTATGGCAACCTTAGAAATTTTTTAGGGAGTATAATTGGACAGACTTGTTGCTAGGCAAGGAAGTGAATGAGATGTATGTCAAGTTTTGTGAAATATATGATAAAGGCACAAAAAAATTATACCAAAACAGAGAAGCAGAACTAGGAAACAGGATTGGTTCGACAGAAAGTGCGAGAGGGCCAGAGACCAAAAGACACAAAAATGGAATCAATACAGGAAGAGGCCAAACCCCCAATCATACCAGCGATACAAAGATGCGAGAAACAACTACACGGCAGTGAGGAGAGAGGCAGAAAGAAATTTTGAAAAAGGGATTGCAGACAAATGTAAAACAGAACCAGGTCTATTCTATAAATTCATAAACAACAAATTGCAGGTAAAGGATAATATTCAGAGGTTGAAAATGGGAAATAGATTCACGGAAAATGAAAAGGAAATGTGTGAAACATTAAACGAAAAGTTCCAAAGTGTGTTTGTACAAAATGAAATCTTCAGGGAACCAGATACAATAAGAATTCCAGAGAACAACATAGAGCACATAGAGGTGTCTAGAGACGAAGTGGAAAAAATGCTCAAAGAGCTAAATAAGAACAAAGCAGTTGGTCCAGATGGAGTTTCACCATGGGTTCTGAGAGAATGTGCACCTGAGCTCAGCATCCCTCTTCAACTGATCTTTCAGGCATCCCTGTTTACAGGAGTTGTAGCTGATGTGTGGAAAAAGGCTAACATAGTTCCAATTTACAAGAGTGGAAGCAGGGAAGACCCCCTTAATTATAGACCGGTATCATTGACAAGTGTAATAGTCAAAATATTGGAAAAAATAATTAAAACTAAATGGGTAGCACACCTGGAGAGAAATGATATAATATCAGACAGACAGTATGGTTTTCGATCTGGTAGATCCTGTGTATCGAATTTACTCAGTTTTTATGATCGAGCAACAGAGATATTACAGGAAAGAGATGGTTGGGCTGACTGCATCTATCTGGACCTAAAAAAGGCTTTCGACAGAGTTCCACATAAGAGGTTGTTCTGGAAACTGGAAAATATTGGAGGAGTGACAGGTACGCTTCTAACATGGATGAAAAACTTTCTGACTGATAGAAAAATGAGGGCTGTGATCAGAGGCAATGTATCGGACTGGAGAAATGTCACAAGTGGAGTACCACAGGGTTCAGTTCTTGCACCAGTGATGTTTATTGTCTACATAAATGATCTACCAGTTGGTATACAGAATTATATGAACATGTTTGCTGATGATGCTAAGATAATAGGAAGGATAAGAAATTTAGATGATTGTCATGCCCTTCAAGAAGACCTGGATAAAATAAGTATATGGAGCACCACTTGGCAAATGGAATTTAATGTTAATAAATGTCATGTTATGGAATGTGGAATAGGAGAACATAGACCCCACACAACCTATATATTATGTGAGAAATCTTTAAAGAACTCTGATAAAGAAAGAGATCTAGGGGTGGTTCTAGATAGAAAACTATCACCTGAAGACCACATAAAGAATATTGTGCAAGGAGCCTATGCTATGCTTTCTAACTTCAGAATTGCTTTTAAATACATGGATGGGGATATACTAAAGAAATTGTTCATGACTTTTGTTAGGCCAAAGCTAGAATATGCAGCTGTGTTTGGTGCCCATATCTTAAGAAGCACATCAACAAACTGGAAAAGGTGCAAAGACATGCTACTAAGTGGCTCCCAGAACTGAAGGGTAAGAGCTACGAGGAAAGGTTAGAAGCATTAAATATGCCAAAACTAGAAGACAGAAGAAAAAGAGGTGATATGATCACTACATACAAAATAGTAACAGGAATTGATAAAATCGACAGGAAAGATTTCCTGAGACCTGGAACTTCAAGAACAAGAGGTCATAGATATAAACTGGCTAAACACAGATGCCGAAGAAATATAAGAAAATTCACTTTCGCAAACAGAGTGGTAGACGGTTGGAACAAGTTGGGGGAGAAGGTGGTGGAGGCCAAGACCGTCAGTAGTTTCAAAGCGTTATATGACAAAGAGTGCTGGGAAGACGGGACACCACGAGCGTAGCTCTCATCCTGTAACTACACTTAGGTAATTACACTTAGGTAATTACNCCCAAGCCCGGCCCAAGGCCAGGCTTGACTTGTAAGAGTTTTGGTCCACCAGGCTGTTGCTTGGAGTGGCTGCAGGCCCACATACCCACCACAGCCCGGTTGGTCCGGAACTTCTTTTAGAAAACACTCTAGTTTTCTCTTGAAGATGTCCAAGGTTGTTCAGCAATATTTCTTATAGTCGCTGGGAGGACGTTGAACAGCCGCGGACCTCTGATGTTTATACAGTGTTCTCTGATTGTGGCCTAGGCACCTCTGCTCTTCTCTTGAGGTTATCTTAGATGATTTCTGGCTTGTTAGTGTCCTGTGGCCCGGTCCTCGACCAGGCCTCCACCCCCAGGAAGCAGCCCATGACGCTGACTAACACCCAGGTACCTATTTTATTGCTAGGTAACAGGGGCATAGGGTGAAGAAACTCTGCCCAGTGTTTCTCGCCGGTCCCGGGATCGAACCCGGGACCACAGGATCACAAGTTAAGCGTGCTGTCCGCTAGGCCAACTGGCTCCCTTTTCACTGGTCGAACTCGGCCGAACTCTTCACTGGTTCTATTCTGCATTTTCTTCCATATCGTTCACTCCAGTACGTTGTTATTTTACTGTGTAGATTAGGGACCTGGCCTTCCAGTATTTTCCATGTGTATATTATTTGGTATCTCTCTCATCTCCTCTCTAGTGAGTACATTTGGAGAGCTTTGAGACGATCCCAATAATTTAGGTGCTTTATCGCGTCTATGCATGCCATATATGTTCTCTGTATTTCCTCTATTTCAGCAATCTCTCCTGCTCTGAAGGGGGGAAGTGAGTACTGAGCAGTACTTGAGACGGGACAACACAAGTGACTTGAAGAGTACAACCATCGTGATGGGATCCCTGGACTTGAAAGTTCTCGTAATCCATCCTATCACTTATCTGGCTGACACAATATTTGCTTGGTTATGTTCCCTAAATGTTAGATCGTCGGACATCATTATTCCCAAATCCTTAACATGCTGTTTACCTATTATGGGCAAATTTGATTGTGTTTTGTACCCTGTATTATGTTTCAGGTCCTCATTTTTACCGTACCTGAGTACCTGCAATTTATCATTGTTAAACGTCATGTTATTTTCTGCTGCTCAATTGAAAACGTTGTTGATATCTGCTTGTAATTTTTCCATGTCTTCAGCAGAGGTAATTTTCATGCTGATTTTTGTGTCATCTGCAAAGGATGACATGAAGCTGTGCCTTGTATTTTTATCTATATCTGATATAAAAATAAGGAACAGCAGTGGTGCAAGGACTGTACCTTGAGGTACAGAGCTTTTAACTGTGCTGGGACTTGATTTTATTTGATTGACTGTTACTCTTTGTGTTCTGTTCGACAGGAAATTGAGTATCCAGCGTCCTACTTTACTAGTTATTCCCATTGACCTCATTTTGTGTGCAATCACTCCATGATCACATTTGTTGAATGCCTTTGCAAAGTCTGTGTATACTACATCTGCATTTTGCTTTTCTTCTAGAGCTTCTGTGATTTTGTCATAGTGGTTGAGTAACTATAACAGACAGGATCTTCCCACTCTAAATCCATGTTGTCCTGGGTTGTGTAACTCATTATTATCCATAAAACTAGAAATTTGATTCCTAATCACTCTTTCAAAAACTTTTATTATGTTTGATGTAAGTGCAACTGGTCTATAGTTTTTTGCCAAGTATTTGCCCCTTGTGCAAAGGAGCTATATCTGCAGACTTAAGTGCTGCTGGTATCTCCCCTGTATCCAGGCACTTTCTCCATATTAAGCTGAGTGCTCAGCAGTAGCAACCTAAACCGAGCATGCAATACTTCTGCTGCCTGCACCCTCATGTTATGTTCAGTAGCTTGGGTGAACTGGAGCATGTACAAAGAACAAACGTCACATGACTCCATGTCAAAAGAATCACCGACCCGACAGGCAGCATGGCAGAGGCACAACTGGTGAGTGTCACCCTGAGACAAGGGAAACAGAGCAACTATCAACCTTGCATGAAGAGAGAGGGGGGACTTAAGGGGTCGCATCCATCAGACCACAGAGCCCCCCGCACGGTGTTTCCTAGGGCACTTAGCCTTGGTATCACACTAATGAAAGCCCAGGCAGGGTACTACAAACTGGCACCCAAAACTACCGAGGAAACTTCTTAAGCTTAACCCCTGGGATGTGTCCACTTGTGGGGGCCTAGCAGGGGGTATCACCAAGAATCAGATATGGATATATAAACTCTAAATGTACAAAGGGGCAACCAACCAAAGGCAGACCCCCCCCTCACCAGGCAGTCAACAAACACAAGAGTAAAAACCTGCAAGAGTACAACGTACCTAGGTGGAACAGTACTGGCCACTGAAATAGGCTAAAAACCTAGCTGTGCAGTACCCTGCGCCCCTACCAGTGATGAAAACTACCCCTACCCAGAGGCAAACAAGGGCAACAAAGACCCCAGCTGACTCCAAGGGTGGCTAATTACCGAGCAGTAAAAGACACAGCGAAGGTAGATCCCAAGACGACTTGTGGAAGGTGGCTCCAAGGCCTAAGGGCAGTACTTATTGGGCACCTAGCGAAGGAAGCCCTAGATGCATGCAGCCCGATTACTGTCGAATATTACTTCCGAGTCACACACCACCTGTAGATACAGACCATGCCACAAGGCACAGAAACTGAGACCAAAGCAGGAGCCAGAGGCACATGACCAGCCAGTATCACATCAGCCAAGAACTGCCAGTTGGATCACCAGCACGAGGGGTCTGGGGCTCCCCCTTCCCCCATCCCAGGGAGAGGGGGGGTGTTGTGCAGAAAGCGGTGCGGTAACGTGATGATGTCATGCTCGTTTGCTAATTTTGATTTGGGGAGTTCTGTCCACTCGTTCGGCTTTCGGTAGTAATATTTTCACCAGAATAGGGGGTTTGTTTTGGGGTGCCTACCTTTCTGGGTGCCAGACCCAGTCGATGGCAGACACAGAATGCTCCCAACCACAAGGGGGTTTCTATAGCCCATTGCTCCTCGTGCCTCTCTGAGGAGGGCGAGGTTTTGGCTTGTGGTCTCTGGTAGGCAGGAACTCCATACACTTTGACTGAAGCCAGAAAGCTAATAATTCCATTTCAGCCGGGATAGCTCTGGGGAGCTGACGGGGCTTCCCATAAAAAAAAAAATGTTGAATGTCAGGAAATGCCTTTTCTCTTTTTTCTTCTTGATAGTAGATGCAGTTTGCATGAAGCGCATATCCTCCTGATGACTGCACCGGGACAGATGTCAGGAGATGCGTGTATGTTTAAAATGATAAGGGTCAAACGTGATGGTTGCGAGGAACCGTAGACAGAGGAGCGGCGACGAAAACAGAGGTGGATGGGAGAGGGAAACAAGCTGCACAAGAGAGCAGCACGTTGTGTCCATGGAGTCAACTAATATTTACCAGGGAACTCCTGCATCGGAGAGCGCAATCAGTACGCTTCCCACAGCAGTATGTGGGCAGAGGATGCCTCTCCACCAGGCGATGCCAACAGCGTAGGCATCTTATCCAGCACCCCATAAACAAACTCCTTCACCCATGGCACCCAAATAG
This sequence comes from Procambarus virginalis, assembly GCA_020271785.1. Taxonomy (NCBI): domain Eukaryota; kingdom Metazoa; phylum Arthropoda; class Malacostraca; order Decapoda; family Cambaridae; genus Procambarus; species Procambarus virginalis. The sequence continues at coordinate 42,481 of WNGS01003477.1, read as the reverse complement.
TGGAAGAGCACTACGGGATCAGAAGCACCTAGGCATACCGAGAAAAGCCCAACACCCGACCCTCAGGGGGTCACGGCCTCGGCAGCCGGGATTAGGCTTTCCCCAGACCGGGGAATGAAGGAAGGGGAACTGCAGGGGATGCAGGCGTGGCATTGTTCCTGCCACTGGGCACAGGAGTTGAGGCCCACCTGGCACACATCCTTCTTCAGCACCATGTGATTTTGACAAGGTCCCGTTCACCAGGGGGCAATCCCCCATCGCGGGGATCCAACAGCAAGAGACACAGGCGGGCACAGGAAGCATCTTGGAGCCCCTCACAGCCTCGCTACTGATGGCGGGAGACGCCAGAGCACCACACTCCCCCACCTCCTCCCAAGGCACACCACGAAGGAGAGACACACTCTGAATCTGCCGCGATTGCTTCGAGATAGGCCACAACACACCACTCCTACCAGGCCCCTCTGCAGGCACCAGAATAGTGCCTGTGCCTTTTGAGCCCCATCTCAAAAGACAGAGCAGCAGACAGGCAATCAGGCACCTCAGGCACAGTACCCACTCCGTCCTCAGAACCGTCCGTACATAACAGGGGTGGAAAATCCTCCGCACGAAAAATATGCACCCTACCAGTTGCTCCCACATCGCACGCTACAGCCAGATGACCCTTGTGACCATACCTATAACAATGGTCACTACACTTCAGCGACATTGTCAGGGTGTGGGAGCCGTCAAGCATACCAGCACAGTGCCCGGCCCGATTCCAATGAACATATAACACAGTCCCAAACCGTTCAAAACAGAAGGTTAAAAGATCGTCCTGAAATTCAAAGGGGGCACCATGCACCACCACATATGTCAAGGCAACACTAAGATTCACCACTTTAACAATACCAGAGGTATCAGGGAGAGGGTAAACAGGCCCCTCACACTGCCCGAGAAACATCTGAGAAGCAGCCTGGCAGTGGAACTTGACCACAGCACAGTTGCCATCAAGCAGCTGGACTCCCACTAAGTCTGACAGCTGCACACATAGCATGTCCACCAGGGCGACACCAAACAACAGATGGTCCACTGGCACCGTAAAGACCAGACCAGCCAACAAAGTCCTCTTCACTGGAGGCCGAGAAGTCCCCATGGCAAATCCAAACGTCACCCTGTCAGTGGCAAACCGCCACCAGCAGGGCAACCAGCAATCGTCCAACGTAAACACTAGTCAGGAGCGGAGAGACCTTAGGAGCATCTGACCCGGCCAGTGGTTGCCACTCAACTCCCGAAGAGTGGCCTCTTTTTGTGGGGAGCCCCATTGGCTCCCTGAAGCTATCTGAACTGATATGTGCTATATTACTTTGGGGTCATCAATCACAGGAGTCCTTATGCCTACCGGGGACCACGAGCCAGAACCTGGCCTCTCAGAGATGCGCAGGAAGCAATGGCCTATGAGCATTTTACATTTAAAGTAAGCCATGATTGCTATCGATCAGGGGAAGGACTCAGAAGAGTAGGCGATTCAAAACAGACTACTGTCTGATTAACCTGTGCAATCTACATGTGAAACCCAATAAAAGAACCCAAACAAGGATCACTTAATGCATCTAGCACTCTTGCTTGTTAGCATTAAAGAACACAATAAAGTAGATGTCACATCTGCAAAAAAAAATGACAAGTTGAATAACAAGAAGATGCTAGTGCTCTCTAGAGTGGAATAGTGTTGCACAATGACAGCCCCCTTTCAAAGCTGGATAAATTGCTGACCTGGAGATCATGCAGAGATCCTTCCTTTACTGCTAGAATCTACTCAGTAAAACATCTAAACTATTGGGACCGACTGAAATGCCTAAATCTGTATTCGCTTGAGCGCAGGCGGGAGAGATACATAATAATAATTTACACGTGGAAAATAGTAGAGGAGCTGGTCCCAAACCTGCACAAAGAAATAACACCACATGAGACCAGAAGGCATGGCAGGATATGCAGAATACCCCCGTTGAAAAGCAGAGGTGCAATAGGTACTGTGAGAGAAAACTCTATCAATATCAGAGGTCCAAGACTATTCAAAACGCTTCCACCACATATATGGGTTCTAACTGGCCGACCCCTCACAGTGTTCAGGAGAGAACTCGATGATCACCTCCAAAGGATACCTGATCAACCAGGCTGTGATTCATATGTCAGGCTGCAGGCAGCCGCGTCAAACAGCCTGGTTAGCCAGTCCAGCAACGAGGAGGCCTGGGCAATGACCGGGTCGTGGGGGACGCTAAGTCCCGAAACCATCACAAGATCCAAGATCCGGGGTTATCCCTTGGGTTCATTTCCTGGTGCCTTTGGGTTCCTCGGATTCATCTTTCCAGATGTTTTCTTCCACTTGGATTTCCCCTGTGGTGGTTCGGGAGGCTCTGCAGGACCCAGTTTATTCCTCTGTGATGGATCCGGCTTTGTTTGAGTTTGGCTCCTCTACCCCCTTATTGGGTGCGTTACAAGGTTCCGGAGTCTACCTAGCTGGCAGACTGCCACTTCATCTCTCTTGGGGCTTGGAGTGGCTTTTGTTGTTCCCGCTCTCTTGAGTGGTGGAAGGTTACACGATGTTGCAGGTGTTCTTGGGGGGCTCGCGTGAGTTTCTCAGTGAGTGCTTCCTCGTGATGTTGAGCTTGTGCAGCTACATGCTCGGGTCCCACTTTTTCAGCTGATATGGTGGCCGAGGACTTTTGGACTTGTATTCACCTAGTTGTACTCACCTAGTTGTGCTTGTGGGGGTTGAGCTCTGGCTCATTGGTCCCGCCTCTCAACTATCAATCAACTGATGTACAGATTCCTGAGCCTACTGGGCTCTATCATATCTACATTTGAAACTGTATGGAGTCAGCCTCCACCACATCACTGCCTAATGCATTCATTTGTTAACTACTCTGACACTGAAAAATTTCTTTCTAATGTCTCTGTGGCTCATTTAGGTACTCAGTTTCCACCTGTGTCCCCTTGTTCGCATACCCCTCGTGTTAAACAGTTTATCTTTATCTACTTTATCAATTCCTCTGAGAATTTTGTAGGCAGTGATCATGTCTCCCCTTACTCTTCTGTCTTCCAGTGTCGTGAGGTGCATTTCTCGCAGCCTTTCCCCCTGACTCATGCCTAATAGTTCTGTGACTAGCCTAGTGGCATACCTCTGAACTTTTTCCAGCTTCTTCTTATGTTTGACAAGGTACGGGTTCTATGCTGGGGCCCGCATAATCCAGGATTCATCTTACATGTGTGGTGTACAAGGTTCTGAATGATTCCTTACATAGGTTCCTGAAGGTAGTTCTCATGTTAGCCAGCCTTGCATACGCTGCAAATATTATTCTTGTTATGTGGGCTTCAGGAGAAAGGTTTAGTGTGATATCAACTCCTAGATCTTTCTCTCTGTCCATTTCATGAAGGACTTCTTCTCCCATTCGGTATCTTGTGTCTAGCCTCCTGTTTCCACTGCCTAGTTTCATTACCTTACATTTACTTGGGTTGAACTTCAGTAGCCATCTGTTGGACCATTGATTCAGTTTGTCTAGGTGGTCTTGTAGCCTCATACTATCTTCCTCCTTCTTAATCCTCCTCATAATCTTTGCATCATCAGCAAACAATGAGAGGAACGATTCTATACCCTCTGGGTGATCATTTACATATATTATTGTGGTCATTGTTGCTATTTAGCATCAATATTGCATTTCTTTAGTCTTCTGGAGCTGTCTTTGGATTGGCTTTCAGAAGAAGTGGGAGCACAGGGTGAGGGGGGCCATCGGCTGGGGTCTTGGTCTTGGCTGCTTCTGCTTCGTCTGCCTAGCTGAAGCTGTTCGATCCTCTTGAGTGGTGGTCTCTATGTTTTTCACCTCTCGTCTCGTGTGTTGGTAAGTCATCCTTGCTTCTTGGATTCGACTTTGGCCCTGGCTCTTCAGTCTTTTCTGTGGGGAGCCCCCTACGGCTCCCTGGAGCTTATCGGGCTAATGTATGTTATATTAGACCGGGACATTAGCTAAGGAGTTCGGATCTACCAGGGACCAGCACCAGAACCTGGTCCCTTCAGAGAGGTTTCAGGGAGCAATGGCCCTGGAAAACCCCATTGTGGTTGGGGTTTTCCTTATCTACCATCAACCGGGGTTAGGCACCCAGAAAGGTAGGCATAACAAAACAAATCCCACATGGTAAAAAACTAAAACAAAAAACGAACGGAGAGGTAGAAACTCCCTACAATCCCAAGGAAACAAGCAAACAAGCAAACACTTTACTGCCGCGCTGATCATCTGCGCAGCCCTCCCCGCCCTGAGAGGGGAAGGGGGGGGAGCCCCGGACCTACCACGCCGGCTGCCTAGCATCAGTTCGTAAGCTAATGTCAACCGGGATAGACGCATTTCTGACCTCAGTTTCCTAGTCGCTGTTTGTCTTGTGTGGCGTTCACTGCCGTGTGTTGTGTTGTGTGGTTACCAGGAGTACCTCATCAGTGCCGGGCTGCATGCACTTAGGAGCTTCCTTCCCTAAGCGCCCTGTGAGTACTGCCCTTGCGTGTCAGGGTTATCTTCTCTGGGGCGTTCGGGAACCATTCCCGTAGAGGTTCATCCTGCTCGGCATTTGCCTTGCCCTTGGGGCCAGCTGGGGCTTGGGGCCCTTGTTTGGCCCTGGGTAGGGACTAGTATTGTGCTGGTTAGGGCATCAAGGTGTTGCGAAAGCTGCCACCATAGCGGTGACCGGTTCCTGTTGCCTCTGGAGACGGTGTACTTTTGCGGGGTTTTTCTTTTGTTTTTATTTTCAATTGCCTGGGGGGGTCTGCCTTGTGTGGCTATAGTTCCACTGGTAGTGTTTGGTGGCCCTCTGCTAGGCCCCCGTGATTGTACATGTCGCAGGGATGTTCAGTGCTATCCTCTACCCTCTTGTTATTTTGGGGTTTCTTAACCGGTTTGCAACACATTGCCCGGGCTTCCCGTAGCAGTCAGCCTATGGGCCCTGGAAACCCCTGTCTGGGCTCGGTGGACCATTGAATGTGTCTTCCGGGTTCCAACCCGTCTTGTACGGGATCGTTGGTTGCTGTGCCCTTGTCTCTGGGTGAGAGTCGCCACTTCTACCTCCGTCATGTTGCCTGTTGGGTCACTGACACCTTGACCCGGAGTCTTTTGAGAGATATTCTCCGCTCGTTCTCCAGTACTCTCCTGATGTTATTACTGTTCAGAGTACAGGCGGCATCCGTGTTGCAAGCTAGGTTAGGTTTCTGCAACACTCTAGGTTGGTTTCCCACTCGGATGCCCCGGGCTGCCCCATTTTGGTTAGGTGCTGTTCGCTCCTTTTCCCTCCCTGTTCCTGGCTCCGGACCGTCTGCGGGTTTCGGGGTCAGGGCGGAGTTTAGTTGGGGCTGAGACTCTGGCGGTTTTTGGGGGCTGCCCCGTTCGGAATGGGGATGGAGGTTTTCGAGCCTGTTCCTCCTGCCAAGCTTCTGGGTCTTACCAGCAGCCCTTTCTTGCTGCCTTTCCCATGGACTCTTCCTTTTCTTTAAGAACAGAGGGCTTGGAGGACGACTCTGCCCCAGAGCCTCTGTTGCTGGTTCCCAGGGCTGTGGGGGCAACCCGTTCGCACCTTTTGTATAGTCATATATGACTTATTAATACGTTGCATATGTGACATACTAAAAATACTAGTTTACCTTTAAAGCTTATTGCTTCGTAATTACAATTAGTACTTACCTATTATAGGTATTGGTTAAGTAACAATTATTACTTAACCTATCCTATAATAAGATGCTTATCTTAACATACTAAGAAGGTTAGGTGAGGTCAGTGTTTTCTATGAAGCTTTTCAAGGTAAACTAGTATGTTTAGTATGTCACATATCCACGTATTTTAAGTCAATATTGACTGTAATAAAGTGCGAGAACGGGTTGGTGGGGGATGCCTGCTAGCAGTTCAGGGGCATTTGCCCCTGTCTGGGTTTTCTGCTTTTGGGCGGAGTTTTTCACCAATCCAGTCTGCTTGCTTCCTCACTTTTGCTGGCGTGTTTTCGTATCTTTAGCGTCGGTCACAGCCCTCTGTTTTGGAAGCCATTTTCTTCTACCGGTTTCCTGGCGTGGCCACCAGGGCGGCATTGCAGTTTGTTTACATATACCTGGGTGTGCGAGCGAGCGAGCGTCTTGGGTGAGTTTTTCACCTTTTTTCAGGGGTTTTATTTTCCTGTTGTCATTTCTTTGCTTTTCTGGTGTTTTCTGCCTATTTCCTTTTCCTCTGGGAACATTTGAGTGTTGTTTTTACACCGGGTTTTCCATTTGTCTGTTTTGGGTCTGGGCCCTTAGGTTTAGGCTCAGTGTCCCTGATTGTTATGCTCGCTCCCACTCCTTGTCCTCGGTTTTCGGTCTGTTTTGACTGTTTCCCTGGGAGTTCTGTCTGGGGGCTGTGCTTTGCCTGTCTGTGGTATATCTCCGCCGGCCAGCAAATGGTGGTTTGGGTTCCAACCTGGTTCGATTCTGGGTTCCTTTGGTTCTTTGGTTTCGTTCTGGAGGTTTCTTCCCTCTTGGCCCCTTTGTAGGTTCAGGGGGCTTTGTTTCCTTGTGTGTGACCTGTTTCTGCCTTCTGGAGTTCCGGGGTCTTCCTGGCTTGCAGACTGATCTTTTTGGGTCTTGGCACGTGTTGTGGTTGTGCTGGAACTTTGAGGCTTTGTTGTCGAGGTGGGCCTTTTNACCCACGAAAACCAGGGTTGAATGTAATGAAACGCCATTTTCTGGGTGAGCTGCGGAGGCTCCCTAGCTACCCTCCCTCCCATCCTGTCAGCGGGGGTTTTTCGTGTTGGTTAAAACCTAGTTTCCGAACTGAAGGCAGCTGGCGCGGTGAAGTCCGGGGCCTCCTGGGGAGGAGGGGAGGGCTGTGCGGATGACTGGCACAGCAGTAAATTGTGATAATTGCTTGTTTGCTTGTTTCCTTTGGATTGTAGCGAGTTTCTACCTCTCTTCGTTTTTTTGTTTTAGTTTCTTACCATGTGGGGTTTGTTTTGTTATGCCTACCTTTCTGGGTGCATAATTCCGGTCGATGGCAGATAAGGAAAACCCCCAACCACTATGGGGTTTTCTAGGCCATTGCTCCCTGAAACCTCTCTGAGGGGCCAGGTTCTGGCGCTGGCCCCTGGTAGGTCTGAACTCATTAGCTAATGTCCCTGCCTAATATAACATACATTAGTCCGATAAGCTCCAGGGAGCCTCCGGGGCTCAGCCAGAAAATGGCGTTTCATTACATACAACGCTGGTTTTTTCAAAGTTATATATAATGAACACCACCTTTGACACATGAATACAATTTGTTAACATGAAAAATTAAATTATAAAATTGAGAAGCTATGAAAATAAATCGATAAAGATATTCCAATGTGGTAACACATTTCATTTCCTTGGGAAAAAAGCAACTTTCTAGGATACAACAGCTAAACCACAAGAATTAAAGCCTTCTTTTTTTTGGAATTTCATGCTTTCTTGATGCCAATTAATGTCAAAAGAAAATAAGATATTATCTGTGGAGAGCCCCTTTGGCTCTCGGGAGCTATACCAGACTGATGTGCATATATTTGACTATGGCAACAGTCAATTGATGGCATTCTAGGCCTACCAGGGATCAGAACCAGAACCTAGCCCCCCCTCAAGAAGTGGCACAAGGAGCAATGGCCTAAAGACACCCTGTGCAATTGGAAGCCGTCTCTGTCTGCCATCTACCAGGTCAGGCACCAGAAAGGTAGGAATTCCAAAACAAACTACTGATGGTCAAAAATTGCAAACCAAAAGCCAAACTAGCAGCAGAACTCCCCAATCAAAAACAAGTAAACAAGCATGACGTCACCACAACCATCGAGCACCGTACCGATTCAGAAGAAGGCGGTGTCACTATTCTTTGCTTTTCACCTCGCATGCTGACAGGCAGTGCTCGTCCACTCTTTGGAATCAGCTTGGGCCCTGGCTCTTAGATTTTTGTCCCTTTTTTGTCCATTGCTGTTTACAGTGTCTGCGGTGGTGCATTTTCTGCAGGCGGCTTTGACTAGATACCGGCCTATGTCAGACTTGTTGGTTGTCTGGGTTCTCTGGTCTTCTATCCTTCCAGGCAGGACCACCACCTTCCTGGCACGAAGGATCGTGCCAGGTCTAGGGGTTCCTTCAGTCGTCGTAAGCCAGTAGTGCCAGATTCAAGACCAGCCCCCTCCTGCGGAGCCGTCGGCATCTGGTCGGCGCAGTGATCGCTCTCAGTGTTGGTCGGGCTCTCGTAGGTTCGTCAGCCCTTTCGCGGTTCGCTCCATTGACGGAATGATAGGGAGGAGGCTCGCACTTTTTGCTCTTGCCTGGTCCCATGATTTGTGGGTATTTCGGGTCGTTTCTTCCGGCCTGCGGTGGCGTTGGGTTGTTCCTCTTCTTTCGGGGGGGATCAGGGCTGGCAGGGCAGGCCTTTTTCCCTGCACTCTGTCGGGTCATCCTGGAGTGAGTTTGCTTGGGCATGGTCAAAACAACAGCGTCCCTCAGGTGGGACCCGCCTTTTTTCAGTTCTGAAACAGGACTGTGCGGATCTGCAATTCATACTGGACTTGTCACGTCTGAACCCCTGGGTCTTTTTACCCTATTTTGTCCCTCTTTTGCCCCTTCTTTTGGATGACCACTCTGTCTCAGGTCCAGCTGCTTTTCGGTGCCAGGTGCCTGGATGGTGTCTCTGGACCTCCGGGACTCGTATTGGCACATCCCGATTCATCCAGGATTCAGGGACTGGCTTGGTTTTGTCGTGGGGTGACAGGCTTACTGCTTTCGTTGCCTTTCATTTTTGTTTGAATCTGGCACCTGGCGTGTTCACACGCCTTACCCGGGTCATGGTGACCCGGTTGCGTTTGTTAGGGGTACAGGTTCTGGCTTATCTCGACGACTGACTGGTGTGGGCTCCTAGCCAATCTGTGTGTCCGCTCAGCAAGGATTTGGTTCTTTCCCAGCTTGCCGGGTTTGAGTTCTTGGTGAACTGGAGGCAGGCCCATTTGGTTCCCTTTTAGGTTTGGATCTGGCTGGTTTTGTGTGGGACTCTCGGACCGCTTTCATTGTCTCTCCCTCCTGTGGCTGTTGTTGCAGCTATGGTCCCGCCTATGACTGTCTTTGGAGGGCACCCGGGTCACATGTTGGTTGTTTGAGCGGCTGTGCGAGAGCTTGTACTTCGCTGTGCTGGTCTACCCATTGGGCCAGATCTGGCTTCGACAGCTGTTCTGGTTTCTTTGGGGACGTCCCTTCCGCCACTCTCGCAATCACTGGGTTTGGATCCCGGGAGCCTTGCATTGGCTGCTGCGTCGCCGGCTTTCTCGGCAGTTTTTCAGAGTTCTGTGCTGCGGTGCCTCCCCAAGCCCTCACTTGACGTGTTCACTGATGCCTCGTCTCTCGGCTGGGGTTTCGTAACCAGTACTCGCCCGGCCGGCGAGGGTCGGTGGGATCCGTCCTTCCGTCGGGCTCAAAGCACAGCGTGGGAGTTTGTGGTGGTGTGGCATTCGCTTCTGAGGTTTCATGTCACTCACTGAGCAACAATCTGGCTCCATTTGGACTGCTCCCCTGTGGTTCATTGTCTGAACCTCAAGGGTACAATGCGGTCCTTGGCTCTTTGGCGCTGATCGCTTTGGGTGACTTGTCTGCTGAATTCTCGGGGTTTGGCTTCCCTGGCAGTTCACATTCAGGGGGGGGGGGTGTCAAATGTTCTGGTGTCTGCCTGAACGAACACCAGAGACAGGCAAAAATGAACCGCCTGTCTCGGTTCATTCCCCTATCCACGGAATGGATTTTCGACGCCGACTCGTTCAGTTGGCTCTGCCAGACGTACAGGCACACGGAGGTGGTCCTCTTCGCATTAGCGTTGTTGAGGCATTTTCAAGTGTATGTGGCGTCCTTCCCAGACTCCAAGACCATCGGTTCGATGCCTTTCAGCTGGACTGGTTGAGGTGGGGTTACCTGTATTTCCACTGGTTTGGTTGATACTCCGGGTCCTGGCTCACTTGGAGACTTACCAGGGGAGAGTAGTCCTGTTGGCTCCTTGGTGGCCGGCCCAGCCCTGATTTCAGGCGCTTCTTGCTCGATGTTTGAACCTGAAGGTCTTCCCGCAGCTCCCCCTTTCTTTCTTTCAGCAGAAAGAGGCGGAGCGGTCCGGTCCGTACGTAGCTGGTTCGATCTTCTTCTCCACTCTTCGCATCTAGTCTTTTTGATGCGGGTTTATCACCACTTGTATGGTGATCAGGTGGCTTCGTTGATGGTGTCCCACCTGCGAGTTTCGTCTTGATGACAGTACGAAATTTCTTAGTGGTCTTTTCAGCACTTTTTGTCTCTACGTAGGTTGTCTTTGATTTCCAGTTGTTTCGATCAATTCTCTCTTGGTTGTTTCAGGACCGTCATCTTATGCCAAATTCTGTCGCCTCGTATCGTGCGGTGCTAGTGGAGCCGCTGCAGCTTTCATTTGGGGTGGATGTCAATTCTGCTCCATTCTGCAAGCTTTCTTGGGCATTGTTTCACCTCCGGCCTGCTTATGTGCTGCCTGAGCCATCCTGGTTGTTGGATCGGGTGCTCTCATTTTCTCTCTATTCCTCTGTTTGTGGTAGCCCTGTCGGTTCAGGATTGTTTTTAAAGGCTCTTTTCTTGGTGGCATTAGCCTCTGTGGGCCGGGTCGGGGAGCTTCATGCTCTCCTTCTGCGCAGGGGTTTCTCCTCCTTTGGTCCTGGTGGTCGTTTCATTCATTTGCAGCTGTCTCCTTCTTTTCTGATAAAGAATGAGTCTGCTGCTTTCCCAGGGGTTCTTGGGTTATTGATGCTTGGTTGGTTCGGCCGGGGGAGCATCATTTTTTGTGGTCCGGTTGCGCCCCTTCGCCGTTATTTGCATGCAACGGCCTCCATGACAGTGGACACGCTTTGAGTAGACCCGGTTTCCCTTCTTTCCTGTTCCAGGGTGCAGGTCTCCCAGGTTGTTCACTGGATTATTTGATCCAGCCAGCCTGCAGTCTATCCTCGTGCCCACAGTATTCATAAGTTTGAGTCTTTGGCTGAGGGTTTTGGTAATATGTTCTGGGATGATATTCGGGCACGGGTTTTTTGGAGGTCGAACTGGATCTTGGCCACACGGTACCTCGTTAATGTTCCTGGCCCTTCTCAGGCGTGTGTATCCTTGGGTTGCAGGTTGGAGCCAGTTGTCTCGACTTCAAGTTAAGGAGCAAGTGACAACTGCCTCCGGGTAAGTCCCTTTTCTTCTTTGTCTTTGGTTAGGTAGCTTTGGGGAGCCGAGGGGGCTCTTCACAGAAAACCAGCATTGAATGTAATGAAACGCCATTTCATGGGTGAGACCCGAAGGCTCCCCAGCATCCTTCACTCCCTCCTGTCGGTGCTTTTTTTTTTTTATATTCAGCCTCTGAACCAAGGAGAGCAGCTGGCGTGGAGGTCTGGGACCCCCCTCTGTCCCCTTCCGGGGAGAGGTTAGGGGTTACACAGAAGGATGCGCAGCGGTTGTGCTGACGTCATGCTTGTGTTTGATTGGGGAGTTCTGCTAGCTAGTTCGGCTTTTTGTTTGCAGTTTTTCACCAGCAGTAGTTTGTTTTCGAATTCCTACCTTTCTGGGTGCCTGACCTGGTAGATGGCAGACAAAGACTACCATCCAATTATACAGGGGTGTCTTTAGGCCATTGCTCCTCGTGCCTCTTCTTGAGGGGGGCCAGGTTTTGGCTCTGGTCTCCGGTAGGCCTAGAACTCCATCGATTGACTGTTACCACGTTCTAATATATACACATCAGCCCGGTATTGCTCTGGGGAGCCTCTGGGTCTCGCCCAGAAAATGGCGTTTCATTACATTCAACGCTAGTTTTTATTTTTTCTGAATTTTTTGTTTAAACACCACAGAACTGGAACATTTAATTAACATGTGTGCAGTGCAGGGGGTTAATTGTAAGATATTCTGGCACAGAAAACTGGTATACAGTACCTTTAATTGCCCTTGTGCGATCAAATAATTTTATTATTAATATATGCCTTCAGTTAACTTATTGTTGATGATGAGTTTAGTGAAGTAAAACCCTCACTTATACTATTATTTACTCTATTATTAAACTGCAGTAATGTCCAAGAAAAATAATTAATTCATACTTTACTCACTGTGACAATCCTATGGTTAGACAGCTGTGAACTTCCATTTAATTGGACTGGTGATTGGTGGACTGCTGATAAAGATTACACTATCAGTGAAAACAAATTTGGAGAAAGCATCTGTACAACCTCCTTGGGCAACAATTTCCTCATGAAAGAGTAAGTATTATATTAGTGTACAATAATCAGATTCTTTTTACATGAAAAATTACAATTATATAACAATAATGTCTGCTATATGTGTGGCTATCAAAATTAATTTAAATATACTGTACAATGCAGCCATGTTTTGTTGAACTACATGGGGTCCAGATTCATTGGGAGTGAGAGATTTGTTGCAACTGGAGATGTTTTGATCAGGCATTTGTATATTGCTTCATTTAAAACAATAAAAAACCAGCGTTGAATTTAATGAAATGACATATCCTGGGTGAGTCCCGGAGGCTTCCCAGAGCTATCCAGGCTGATATGGAATTATTAGCTTTCTGGCATCAGTCAAAGTGCATGGAGTTCTTGCCTACCGCAGACCACGAGCCAGAACCTGGGCCCCCTCAGAGAGGTATGAGGAGCAATGACCTATAGAAACCCTCCAGGTGGTTGGGAGCATTCTATGTCTGGAAATATATTGGAAAAACTGGAAGGACTGCCAGGAAACTTCATACTGCCGCCGAGACGAAGCACACAGGTGGGAGACCAACAGCGAAGTCACCAGCGCTCCATGCAAGTGATGATAGACTCAAGTCAGAAACTCCAGATGTGAAGGCTCAAGGAGAAGAACGAACCAACCTCATACCAGGCTGGACCAAGCTGCTGAAAGAAGCGGAGCCGTGGGAAGGACATCGAGCCAAGCGTCCAGCTCCAACAGAAGACGGGCCTAGGACAGAGTAGTCCTCCGAAAGAAGGGGTAATAAACCCATGGGTTCAGACGGGACAAGTCCAGAATGAACTGGAAGTCTGCACAGTCTTTTTTCGGGACCGCAAACAGGCAGGAAAGCCACCTGAGAGAGATGAGGTTGTTTCAACCATGCCCAAGTGAACTCACTTCGAGATGACTTGACAGAGCGCAGGAGAAGAGGCCTGCCCCACCAGCCCAAAAATCTCCCAAATTCTCCCATTGTAGGTTCCACGAATCAACCCGAAAGGCTCACAAATCATGGGACCAGGTGCGAGCAAACAGAGTGAGCTTCCACCCCCCCCCATTGCCCCATCAATGGGACAAACCGCAAAAGGGCTAATGCACCTTACGAGAACCTAAGCAGCACAAAGTACGATCTCCACGCCAACGAGATAATGATGGTACCGAAGGCTGCGCCTGCGCTGAATCTGGCACCAGTGGCCTACCACAACGGGAAGAACCCCGAACCCTGGCACGACCCTTCAGGGAAGGTCCCCCATGAGCCCCCTGAAGGACTAACAAGTCTTGACATATGACAGCAACTAGCTGAAGCTGTCTGCAGATACTGCACAACCACTGACTGTGCAACAGCAATGGACAAAAAGGCAAAGACAACCTAAGAGCCAGGGCCCAAGCAGATTCCAAGGAAGAAAGTGCATGCCAAGGAAACACCGCCTGCTGATATGCAAATCGAGAAGCAAAAAACCATGAAACGACATCCAACAGGAGGGGTGCGAAAAGTTTCAACAATGCAGACAACACACACCGCCGAGGGCAATGCACCAAACCCAAGCTCCTCTACATCCAACTCAAGCCAATCCGAGGAGGAGGGAAGACAGCTCAAGGAAGAAGAAGAAACACAGGGCCAAATCAAGCAGGCCACGTGTACGCATATCCTCCGTGACCAATGCAGCCAAAAGGGGAGGAACCTGCACATGAAGCTACATCACACCAACATCCAATAGAAGGGAAGGGGCAAACAAACATGCATTGATATGCTCAAATTCGCCCCCCAAGAAAACCTGTAATATGCCGTCTGAGCCTCCCTCCACTCAAGAACTTCCCTTCACCAACAGAACGTATGCCAAACCTCCAATGAGAAGAGCTGGCAATCTGTTAACCAGGACAACTCCAGAAGTTCATAATGAACCCAGTATTTACAGGAAGATTCATACATTATGGAATGCGGATCCATCACAAAAGCATAATTTGGGTTGCGCAGGAGGTAAGCTGCAAGGGTTTCCCCGCACATTACATGAACATTACAGATTACATTACATTAGAACGTTACATTAGAACATTACAGGGATTACAGAATAACATGAACATGTTTGCTGATGATGCTAAGATAATAGAGA
>WNGS01003477.1:8658-28092 GCA_020271785.1 Procambarus virginalis | reverse complement strand
GGACATCTTCAAGAGAGAAAACTAGAGTGTTTTCTAAAAGAAGTTCCGGACCAACCGGGCTGTGGTGGGTATGTGGGCCTGCAGGCCACTCCAAGCAACAGCCTGGTGGACCAAAACTCTTAACAAGTCATGCCTGGCCTTGGGCCGGGCTTGGGGAGTAGAAACACTCACCATATCCCCATCAAGCAGGTATCCAGCAGGTAACATGATAGGTCTCGGTTGCTTCCTTCCGGATGGCCTGAGGACTGTACCCGTTTTGGTTACAGGTGACCCAAGACATAGGGTCTAGTTGCCTTTGACCTTTGTTATCCTCGCCTCCCTCCTTGCTCCTTCCTCCTTCGGTTGTTCATCCGGTGCCGAACCCCTTGCTTCCGGCTCCGAATCCAAGTCTGAGGGTTTTGGACGGTCGCGAGGGGCAGGGTTTTTCTGGTGGTTGAAGAACTCTCGGCAGTCTCGGTGAGGGGAAGTCTCCTGTCTGGGCGTGGGTGGCAGGAGTGCACTTTGAGCCTTGTCCATCAGCCAGAGCTTCTGGGGCTGACCAGTGCGCCCCCCCTTCGTTTGCTTATTCAGCTGTCTTCGTGTTCATTTCTTAGAGGCTAGGTGGGGCGGGTGGGGGGTGGAGGGGGTTGGAGGAGCTGCTCGGCGCCCAATGGTCCTCAGGGGTGACGGCTCCCAGGGTGGGGAAGGGGTTGATATTGGAGACTTGGGGCCACGTTGGACCCCCCTGGGTTTTGTGTATCCTCAAGAGCGAGGGGCTCGGTTGTTACAAGTAGATGTTCTCTTTCGCTCCTCTCCCTCCCTAGCAAATTGATGGCATTTGACGTCTTACCCCTCACCCAGGTTCGGTCTCCGTCGATTCCCACTGGGTGCTCCTCGAGTCAAGTCCTTCATGGAACTTTTTGGAGTTCCTCCCGCGTCCCATCACATGTAATTACCTAAGTGTATAATTACCTAAGTGTAGTTACAGGATGAGAGCTACGCTGTGGTGTCCCGTCTTCCAGCACTCTTTGTCATATAACGCTTTGAAACTACTGACTTGACTTGGCCTCCACCACCTTCTCACTTAACTTGTTCCAACCGTCTACCACTCTATTTGCGAAGGTGAATTTTCTCGTTTCTTCGGCATCTGTGTTTAGCTAGTTTAAATCTATGACCCTTGTTCTTGAAGTTTCCAGGTCTCAGGAAATCTTCCCTTCGATTTTATCAATTCCTGTTACTATTTTGTACGTAGTGATCATATCGCCTCTTTTTCTTCTATCTTCATAGTTTGGCATATTTAATGCCTCTAACCTCTCCTTAGCTCTTGTCCTTCATTCTGGGAGCCACTAGTGGCATGTCGTTGCACCTTTTCCAGTTGTTGATGTGCTTCTTAAGATAAGGGCACCATACAACCGCTGAATTCCAGCTTTGGTCTAAAAAAGTCGTGAACAATTTCTTTAGTATTCCCATCCATGTATTTAAAAGCAATTCTTAGGTTAGAAAGTAGCATAGGCTCCTCGCACAACTTCTTGATGTGGTCCTCAGGTGACAGTTTTCTATCTAAAACCACCCCTAGATCCCTTTCTTTATCAAATTCTTTAAAGATTT
This sequence comes from Procambarus virginalis, assembly GCA_020271785.1. Taxonomy (NCBI): domain Eukaryota; kingdom Metazoa; phylum Arthropoda; class Malacostraca; order Decapoda; family Cambaridae; genus Procambarus; species Procambarus virginalis. The sequence continues at coordinate 26,505 of WNGS01003477.1, read as the reverse complement.
CTCACATAATTTATAGGTTGTGTGGGGTCTATGTTCTCCAATTCCACATTCCATAACATGGCATTATTCACATTAAATTCCATTTGCCAAGTGTTGCTCCATATACTTATTTTGTCCAGGTCTCTTGAAGGGCATGACAATCATCTAGTTTCTTATCTAGAGCTTTTGACAGAGTTCCACACAGAGGATGTTCTGGAACTAGAAAATATTGGAGGGTGACAGGTAAAGCTTCTAACATGGATGAAAACTTTTTCTGACTGATAGAAAAATGAAGACAGTAATCAGAGGCAATGTATCGGACTGGAGAAATGTCATAAGTGGAGTACCACAGGGTTAAGTTCTTGCACCAGTGATGTTTATTGTCTACATAAATGATCTCCCACTTGGTATACAGAATTATATGTACATGTTTGCTGATGATACTAAGATAATAGGAAGGATAAGAAACTTAGATGATTGTCATGCCCTTCAAGGTGGCCTGGACAAAATAAGTATATGGAGCACAACTTGGCAAATGGAATTTAATGTTAATAATTGCCATGTTATGGAATGTGGAATATGAGAACATAGACCCCACACAACCTATATATTATGTGAGAAATCTTTAAAGAATTTGATAAAGAAAGAGATCTAGGGGTGGTTCTAGATAGAAAACTATCACCTGAGGACTACATAAAGAATGTTGTGCGAAGAGCCTATGCCATGCTTTCTAACTTCAGAATTGCTTTTAAATACATGGATGGCGATATACTAAAGAAATTGTTCACGACTTTTGTTAGGCCAAAGGCCAAAGCTAGAATATGCAGCGGTTGTGTGGTGCCCATATCTTAAGATGCACATCAACATACTGGAAAAGGTGCTAAGACATGCTACTAAGTGGCTCCCAGACCTGAAGGGCAAGAGCTACGAGGAGAAGATAGAGGCATTAAATATGCCAAAACTAGAAGATAGAAGAAAAAGAGGTGATATGATCACTACGTTCAAAATAGTAACAGGAATTGATAAAATCAATAGGGAAGATTTCCTGAGACCTGGAACTTCAAGAACAAGTGGTCATAGATTTAAACTAACTAAACAAAGATGCAGAAGAAATATAAGAAAATTCTCATTCGCAAACAGAGTGGTAGACGGTTGAAACAAGTTAATAATTTATCACTTTAACGCAGCTGGGTCGTATATTTACGACGTGTTTTTTCTACCGGTTACGTTGCTGAGTCGTAAATAGCCGCGCGATTTAAAAAAAATATTATAAAACCCAATTCTTATTCGATCGACTTGGGGTTAGTATGAAAATGTTTGCCATTAAATTTTCGTTTTTTTCTAATAGGAACATGGCCTATTTGGGAGACCGGCATTGTATTGTAACTTAGTGAAGAGACTATTGAATTGTTGACACAACGAAGGTAATCACCCACTTCACACACTCTTGGTGTGGGCCGCGATCATGATTCTACATTTATATGCATATGTCTGTGTAGGGAATTTTATTGCAAGTTCAGTGATATAAAATTTAATGCTGTAGGACTAATGTGGAGCTGACAACAAACAAAAGAGTATGAACATTTTGTTACTGTTTGGGCGTCACGGCGAGTGATCTACGTTTTTATTTATTTCGTGGTGGGATAGCTAATGCTTTGGTGACATTTTATACATATGATCTTGTAGAGAATTTTATTGCCAACACATTGATACCAAAATGAAATACGTAGCTCGAGAATTGGTGTCAGGAGAGTGAAAAGATTATACACTTTTTTGGTGTTTACGCTCAAGAGCGCAAAACGCCGGGCGCACAATGGTTTTTTTTTTCATGAGTGCCAGGCGCGTTAAAGTGTTACGTGAGAAGGTGGTGGAGGCCAAAACCGCCAGCAGTTTCAAAGCGTTATATGACAAAGAGTGCTGGGTAGACAGGACACCATGAGCGTAGCTCTCATCCTGTAACTACACTTAGGTAATTACACACATAATGGTCATGAGAGAGATTATAGTAAATGCAGATAAAGATAAATCACGGTTGTTGGTACTACAGGACTTCAATTTTAAAAACAATAGATTGGAAGACCTACAAAGCAAGAACGAGGACATTTGGACAGGTGGATTTGTAAACCTCATTCTGGAGACATTTGTGTCAAGCAGGCCACAAGAATGATGGAAGGGGATGTTCCGTCTGTACTGGATCCAATATTCACCAGGAAAGAAGAAGAGACATTTGACATCAAGTACCTTCCACCTTTGGAAGAGAGTGAGCATGTCCTGTAGGATATTACAAATGCTTTGAAATATAATCTAGAAGAAAATGGGGACATTGAAACAGATGTTAAACTCGATTTCAAGAGAGGACACTATGTGGGACCTTAAATTTTTTTGAATGAGTATAACTGGATAGACTTGATGTGAGGCAAGAAAGTAAATGAAATGTATACCAAATTTTGCAAAATATATGATGAAGGCACACAAACATTCATACCAAATCAGAGATGGAGACCAAGGAAACAGGATTGATTGAACAGAAATTGCGTGATGGCCAGAGACCAAAAGATACAAAAGTGGAAGCGGCCAAACCCCCAAACATACCAGCAATACAAAGGTGTGAGAAGCAGGTACACGGCAGTGAGGAGAGAGGCTGAAAGAAATTTTGAGAAAAAGGATAGCAGACAAATATAAAACAGAACCAGGCCTATTCTATAAATTCATAAACAACAAACTGCTGGTAAAGAATAATATTCAGAAGTTGAAAATGGGAAACAGATTGACAGAAAATGAAAATGAAATGTATGTAATTACCCGAGTGTAATAACCTAAGTGTCGTATACAGGATGAGAGCTACGCTCGTGGTGTCCCGTCTCCCCAACACTCGTTGTCACGTAACGCTTTGAAATTACCTACGGTTTTGGCCTTCACCTTCTCACCTAACTTGTTCCAACTGTCTACCACTCTTTCTGTGGGGAACCTCTACAGCTCCTTGGAGCTTATTGGGCTAATGTATGGTATATTAGACTGGGACATTAGCTATGGAATTCAGAGCTACCAGGGACCAGCTCTAGAACCTGGCCCCTTCAGAGAGGTTTCAGGGAGCAATGGCCTTGGAAACCCCCATGTGGTTTGGGGTTTTCCTTATCTGCCATCAACCAGGGTTAAGCACCAGAAAGGTAGGCATAACAAAATAAACCTCACATGGTAAGAAACTATAACAAAAACCGAACAGAGAGGTAGAAACTCCCTACAATCCCAAGGAAGCAAGCAAACAACCAATTATCACACTTTACTGCTGCACCTCTTGACCGCGCAGCCCTTCCATCCCTGAGAGGGGGAGGGGGGGCCCCCGATCATCACCGCGCCGGCTGCCTAGCACTTCAGTTCATAAGCTAGTGTCAGCCTGGACAGACATTTCTCTGGCATCAAATTCCTGGGTGGTGTTTCCCTTGTGTGACATTCTCTGCTGTCTTGATGTGGTGTATGGTGGCTAGGAGTACCTCATAAGTGGCGGGGCTGCATATGCTTAGGGGCTTCCTTCCCTAAGCGCTCTGTGAGTACTGCCCCTGCATGTCAGGGTTTTCTTCCCTGGGGTGTTCGGGAACTGCTCCCGTAGGGATTCTGCTGCTCGGCATTTGCCTCGCCCTTGGGGCCAGCTGGGGCTTGGGGCTCTTGTTTGGCCTCGGGTAGGGAGTGGTGTTGTGCTGGTTAGGGCATCAAGGTGTTGCATGTCCTGCCACCTAAGTGGCGACCGGTTCGTGTTGCTTCTGGGGACAATGTAGTTTTGTGGGGGTTTTCTTTTGGTTTGTTTTTGTTTGCCTGATGGGGGTTCTGTCCAGTGGGACTATGGTTCACTGATACTGTTTTGGTGGCCCTCTGCTAGACCCCATGCTTGTACATGTCACAGGGGTTTCAGTGTTATCCTGTACCCCTTGTTGGTTTTGTTTTTTTAACTGGTTAGCAACACCTTGCCCGGGGTTCCCATAGTTGTTACCCTACGGGCCCCTGGAAACCCCTGTTTGGGCTCGGTGGTCCCATGGATGCATCTCCCGAGTATTAGCCTGCCTTATGCGGGTTTGAAGGTTGCTCTGTGCCCTTGTCTCAGGGTGACAGTCACCTGTTTTGCCTCAGTCATGCTGCCTGTTGAGTCAACGACACCTTTGATCCGGAGTCTTGCAAGTCGTGTTCTCTGCTTGTGCTCTAATTTTATTTTGATGATGTTCCTTTTAGGGTACAGGCAGCATCTGCATTGCATGATAGGTTTAGGTTACTGCAACGTGCTAGGCTTGGTTTCCTGCCTGGATGCCCCAAGGCTGCCCCAAGGCTGCCCTGTTTTGGTTTTAGGGACCTGGACCTGGGGGCGTTAGTCACTTCGACCTTGACTCCTTCTGCGCTCCCTGATCCTTCCCCTGTGGTTCATCCTGCACCTCCCTCCTCTGTGTCCGGCTCCAAAATGTCTGAGGGTTTCAGATTTGGCACAGGGTTTAGTTGGTAATGAGGCTTGGGCGGCTTTGGGGGCTGACCCATTCGAGTCTGAGACGGATGCATTTGAGCCGGTTCCTCCTACCGAGGCTTCTGGGTCCCACCAGCAGGCCCCCTTCTTGTCTGCCTTTCCCCTGGATTTTGCCTTTTCTTCAGGAGTAGAGGGTTTGGAGGACAGCTCTGCCCTGGGTCCCGACGTGGGGAATCCTGGGGCTGGGGAGGAGTCAACCCCTTTGACCCTGCTTGGGTGCTTTTGCCTTCCTCACATCGCTTATTGCTTTGCAGTGGAAGGAGTTTTCTTACCCCCCTTCCCTGTATGAATATGATTTGGGTTCGGCTCCTCCCCGGGTTTGGTTCCGAGCTCCTTTGGGTACCTCGGCTCTGTCTTTCCAGAGGTTTTCTACTTCCCGTATCTCTTCGAAGGTGGCTCGGGAGGCTCTTGCTACATACCTCTTGCGAGATCCGGGTTATGCCTCTGCCATGGATCCATCCTCGTTTGAGTTTCGATCTTCTACCCGTTTTTGGGTGCATTTGGAGGTTCTGGAGTCTTCCTGGCTGGCAGACTTTCCTTTCTTTTTGTTGGGGGCGTGGCATGGGTTCTGTTGGACCCGCACGCTTGATTGGCATGAAACTTCTACTTTTACGCAGGTTTACCTGGGGGGCAAGTTTGAGCACCTTAATGCGTGTTTGTTCGCTCCTGTGCTTTCTCAGGATGTTGGCCTTTTCCAGTTTCACCTTCGGGCTTTGTGACCAGTGCTCACCAGGCCGGCCAGGAACGGTGGGGTCTGTCCTTCTGTCGGGCTCACAGCATGGTTCGGGAGTTTGTGGCTGTCTGGTTCGCGCTTCAGAGGGTTCAGGTCGCTCGGGGATCGACCATTCGCCTCCATTCGGACTGTTCTCCAGTTGTTCATTGCCTGAACCGCGGGGGTTCTCTTCGGTCCTTAGCTCTTTGGGGTTGGTCCCTTTGAGTGGTTCATCTGCTGGATTCTCAGGGTTTGGCTCTCCGTGTGGTTCATGTCCGAGGAGTGTCCAATGTCCTGTCGGATGCCCTGTCTCATTTCATTCCCCTGTCCACAGAATGGACGGTCAACAACGACTCGTTTCGTTGGATCTGTCAGACGTACGGTCTCCGAGACATGGACCTCTTTGTGTCGGTGTGATCTCGGCGTCTCCCAATCTATGTGACGCCCTTCCCCGACAGTGAGGCATTCATGGCGGATGCCTTTCGGCAGGACTGGTCGAGGTGGGGTTACCTGTACTTCTTTCCTCCGGTCCAGCTGTTGCTTCGGGTTCTGGTTCGGTTGAAGACCTTCCCAGGGAGAGTAGTCCTTGTGGCCCCTTGGTTTCCGGTGCTATTGGCTAGGTGTCCAAACCCGGGACGTTTTCCGCGGCTCCGCCTATTTCAGCAGGTCGGCCCGGCCCGGTACAGGGCTGATTTGACCTTCTCCTCTGCTCTTAGTGTCTGGTCTTTTTGACGTGGGTGTATCACCATTTCTATGGTGATCAGGTGGCTTCGTTGATGGTGTCCCATCTGAGAGCTTCGTCTCAGCAACAGTATGAAGTTTCCTAGCATTCTTTTCGCCATTTCCTTGCTCTTCGTAGGTTGTCTTATCTTTCAGATTGGGTTGTCTTGTTCTTTTTTTTCTTGACTTTTTCAGGACCGTCATTTGATGCCTAATACTGTCACCTCGTATTGTGCGGTGCTGGCGGAGCCGCTCAAGCTAGTGTTTGTGGTGGATGTCATATCCGCCCCGTTCCATAAGCTTTCTCGTGCTATGTTTCACCTCCGGCCTGCTCATGCGCTGCCTGAGCCGTCTTGGTCCTTGGACAGGGTGCTCTCTTATCTTTCCTTTCCTCGGTTTGTGGTGGCCTCTTCAGTTCCAGATGGATTTTCCAAGGCTTTGTTTTTGTTGGCATTGACTTTTTGGGGGCTGGGTAGGGAAGCTTCATGCTCTCCTCCAGTGCAGGGGTTTCTACTCTTTTGGTCCTGGGGGTAGGTTTGTCCGTTTGCAGCCTTCTTCTTTTCTGGCAAAGAACGAGACGGCTGCTTTCCAGAGGGGTCCGTGGGTCATTAATGCTTGGTTGGTTCGGTCGGGGGTGCATCATGTGTTGTGTCCGGTTGTAGCTCTTCGCCGTTACCTGCTCGCTTCAGCTGGAGTGGCTGGGGATGCGCTTTGGGTTGATTTGGTTTCCCTCATTCCCTGTTCCAGGGCTCAGGTCTCCCAGGTTGTCCACAGAGTTATTAAGTCTAGCAGCCTGCAGTCTATCCTCACGCTCATGACATTCGGACGTTTGCAGCTTTGGCTGCTGTGTTTGGTAACATGTCTTGGGCTCATATTCGGGTGCATGGATTTTGCAAGTCGAACAGGGTCCTGGCCGCCCGTTATTTGGTGAACGTACCTGTCCTCGGCGTTCTTGTGTTGCTTTGAGTTGCAGGTTGCAGCCAGTTGTCTCGACTTTGCGTTGAGGAGATTGTGGCTGCCGCCTCCCGGGTAAGTCCCCTTTTTCCTTCTCTTTGGGTATGTAGCTCCAGGGAGCCATAGGGGCACCCCACAGAAAACCAGGGTTGAATGTAATGAAACGCCATTTTCTGGGTGAGCTGCGGAGGCTCCCTAGCTACCCTCCCTCCCATCCTGTCAGCGGGGGTTTTTCGTGTTGGTTAAAACCTAGTTTCCGAACTGAAGGCAGCTGGCGCGGTGAAGTCCGGGGCCTCCTGGGGAGGAGGGGAGGGCTGTGCGGATGACTGGCGCGGCAGTAAATTGTGATAATTGCTTGTTTGCTTGTTTCCTTTGGATTGTAGCGAGTTTCTACCTCTCTTCGTTTTTTTGTTTTAGTTTCTTACCATGTGGGGTTTGTTTTGTTATGCCTACCTTTCTGGGTGCATAATTCCGGTCGATGGCAGATAAGGAAAACCCCCAACCACTATGGGGTTTTCTAGGCCCATTGCTCCCTGAAACCTCTCTGAAGGGGCCAGGTTCTGGCGCTGGCCCCTGGTAGGTCTGAACTCATTAGCTAATGTCCCTGCCTAATATAACATACATTAGTCCGATAAGCTCCAGGGAGCCTCCGGGGCTCAGCCAGAAAATGGCGTTTCATTACATACAACGCTGGTTTTTTCAAAGTTATATATAATGAACACCACCTTTGACACATGAATACAATTTGTTAACATGAAAAATTAAATTATAAAATTGAGAAGCTATGAAAATAAATCGATAAAGATATTCCAATGTGGTAACACATTTCATTTCCTTGGGAAAAAGCAACTTTTCTAGGATACAACAGCTAAACCACAAGAATTAAAGCCTTCTTTTTTTTGGAATTTCATGCTTTCTTGATGCCAATTAATGTCAAAAGAAAATAAGATATTATCTGTGGAGAGCCCCTTTGGCTCTCGGGAGCTATACCAGACTGATGTGCATATATTTGACTATGGCAACAGTCAATTGATGGCATTCTAGGCCTACCAGGGATCAGAACCAGAACCTAGCCCCCCCTCAAGAAGTGGCACAAGGAGCAATGGCCTAAAGACACCCTGTGCAATTGGAAGCCGTCTCTGTCTGCCATCTACCAGGTCAGGCACCCAGAAAGGTAGGAATTCCAAAACAAACTACTGATGGTCAAAAATTGCAAACCAAAAGCCAAACTAGCAAGCAGAACTCCCCAATCAAAAACAAGTAAACAAGCATGACGTCACCACAACCATCGAGCACCGTACCGATTCAGAAGAAGGCGGTGTCACTATTCTTTGCTTTTCACCTCGCATGCTGACAGGCAGTGCTCGTCCACTCTTTGGAATCAGCTTGGGCCCTGGCTCTTAGATTTTGTCCCTTTTTTGTCCATTGCTGTTTACAGTGTCTGCGGTGGTGCATTTTTTCTGCAGGCGGCTTTGACTAGATACCGGCCTATGTCAGACTTGTTGGTTGTCTGGGTTCTCTGGTCTTCTATCCTTCCAGGCAGGACCACCACCTTCCTGGCACGAAGGATCGTGCCAGGTCTAGGGGTTCCTTCAGTCGTCGTAAGCCAGTAGTGCCAGATTCAAGACCAGCCCCCTCCTGCGGAGCCGTCGGCATCTGGTCGGCGCAGTGATCGCTCTCAGTGTTGGTCGGGCTCTCGTAGGGTTCGTCAGCCCTTTCGCGGTTCGCTCCATTGACGGAATGATAGGGAGGAGGCTCGCACTTTTTGCTCTTGCCTGGTCCCATGATTTGTGGGTATTTCGGGTCGTTTCTTCCGGCCTGCGGTGGCGTTGGGTTGTTCCTCTTCTTTCGGGGGGATCAGGGCTGGCAGGGCAGGCCTTTTTCCCTGCACTCTGTCGGGTCATCCTGGAGTGAGTTCGCTTGGGCATGGTCAAAACAACAGCGTCCCTCAGGTGGGACCCGCCTTTTTTCAGTTCTGAAACAGGACTGTGCGGATCTGCAATTCATACTGGACTTGTCACGTCTGAACCCCTGGGTCTTTTTACCCTATTTTGTCCCTCTTTTGCCCCTTCTTTTGGATGACCACTCTGTCTCAGGTCCAGCTGCTTTTTGGTGCCAGGTGCCTGGATGGTGTCTCTGGACCTCCGGGACTCGTATTGGCACATCCCGATTCATCCAGGATTCAGGGATTGGCTTGGTTTTGTCGTGGGGTGACAGGCTTACTGCTTTCGTTGCCTTTCATTTTGTTTGAATCTGGCACCTGGCGTGTTCACACGCCTTACCCGGGTCGTGGTGACCCGGTTGCGTTTGTTAGGGGTACAGGTTCTGGCTTATCTCGACGACTGACTGGTGTGGGCTCCTAGCCAATCTGTGTGTCCGCTCAGCAAGGATTTGGTTCTTTCCCAGCTTGCCGGGTTTGAGTTCTTGGTGAACTGGAGGCAGGCCCATTTGGTTCCCTTTTAGGTTTGGATCTGGCTGGTTTTGTGTGGGACTCTCGGACCGCTTTCATTGTCTCTCCCTCCTGTGGCTGTTGTTGCAGCTATGGTCCCGCCTATGACTGTCTTTGGAGGGCACCCGGGTCACATGTTGGTTGTTTGAGCGGCTGTGCGAGAGCTTGTACTTCGCTGTGCTGGTCTACCCATTGGGCCGGATCTGGCTTCGACAGCTGTTCTGGTTTCTTTGGGGACGTCCCTTCCGCCACTCTCGCAATCACTAGGTTTGGATCCCGGGAGCCTTGCATTGGCTGCTGCGTCGCCGGCTTTCTCGGCAGTTTTTCAGAGTTCTGTGCTGCGGTGCCTCCCCAAGCCCTCACTTGACGTGTTCACTGATGCCTCGTCTCTCGGCTGGGGTTTCGTAACCAGTACTCGCCCGGCCGGCGAGGGTCGGTTGGATCCGTCCTTCCGTCGGGCTCAAAGCACAGCGTCGGAGTTTGTGGTGGTGTGGCATTCGCTTCTGAGGTTTCGTGTCACTCACTGAGCAACAATCTGGCTCCATTTGGACTGCTCCCCTGTGGTTCATTGTCTGAACCTCAAGGGTACAATGCGGTCCTTGGCTCTTTGGTGCTGATCGCTTTGGGTGACTTGTCTGCTGAATTCTCAGGGTTTGGCTTCCCTGGCAGTTCACATTCATGGGGGGGGGGGTGTCAAACGTTCTGGTGTCTGCCTGAACGAACACCAGAGACAGGCAAAAATGAACCGCCTGTCTCGGTTCATTCCCCTATCCACGGAATGGATTTTCGACGCCGACTCGTTCAGTTGGCTCTGCCAGACGTACAGGCGCACGGAGGTGGTCCTCTTCGCATCAGCGTTGTTGAGGCATTTTCAAGTGTATGTGGCGTCCTTCCCAGACTCCAAGACCATCGGGTTCGATGCCTTTCAGCTGGACTGGTTGAGGTGGGGTTACCTGTATTTCCACTGGTTTGGTTGATACTCCGGGTCCTGGCTCGCTTGGAGACTTACCAGGGGAGAGTAGTCCTGTTGGCTCCTTGGTGGCCGGCCCAGCCCTGATTTCAGGCGCTTCTTGCTCGATGTTTGAACCTGAAGGTCTTCCCGCAGCTCCCCCTTTCTTTCTTTCAGCAGAAAGAGGCGGAGCGGTCCGGTCCGTACGTAGCTGGTTCGATCTTCTTCTCCACTCTTCGCATCTAGTCTTTTTGATGCGGGTTTATCACCACTTGTATGGTGATCAGGTGGCTTCGTTGATGGTGTCCCACCTGCGAGTTTCGTCTTGATGACAGTACGAAATTTCTTAGTGGTCCTTTCAGCACTTTTTGTCTCTACGTAGGTTGTCTTTGATTTCCAGTTGTTTCGATCAATTCTCTCTTGGTTGTTTCAGGACCGTCATCTTATGCCAAATTCTGTCGCCTCGTATCGTGCGGTGCTAGTGGAGCCGCTGCAGCTTTCATTTGGGGTGGATGTCAATTCTGCTCCATTCTGCAAGCTTTCTTGGGCATTGTTTCACCTCCGGCCTGCTTATGTGCTGCCTGAGCCATCCTGGTTGTTGGATCGGGTGCTCTCATTTTCTCTCTATTCCTCTGTTTGTGGTAGCCCTGTCGGTTCAGGATTGTTTTTTAACCCTTAAATGGCGCATAGCTATATACCATTTGACACCCACAGGCGCATACCAAAAAAAAAAAAAAAAAATATTTTTTCTTCCTAACCTGTTAATTTGTGTTCACTGATCATGGGAAAAATAGTAAAAAAATCGTAAGTAGAATATATTGGCCGCTATAGGGCAGGGAAGTCTGGCACAAAACAGGCGCTCACTCAGCATGCGTCCCAGGCGGTCTGTTGATCGCCAGCTGTCAGGCCGGAGTTGCCACAAAGAGATAATTGCCTAATTATTTCAATGTCTCTGATTGATTTTTCGTAGTTTTTTTGCTGTAATATTATTCAATAGTGTGTAGTGTGATATATTTATATAATGAAATGGGTGAATCATCGCTGTACTCAAAAATATGGTGTGCATATTGTTGATTCAATTATGTTCATCAAACAGTGAACAAATACTTTATCGGTTGTTATACTATATACACAGGTTATATATAAGTATCTGCATGTTTTGTTCACCATAACGAACCACTAAGTTGCTATTATGAGTCAAAAAAGTAACGAGGAGTGACCGCCGTGTACCAGCCAGCCACTCACGCCCTCCCCTCAAGTCATCTGACTCGCCCACATTCTCCTCCCACAATACTGTTTTTGCTTTTATTCACTATATACAGACGCTATATATAAGTATCTACATTCGTGTTCACCATAACGAACCACTAAGTTGGTATGCTGAGTGGCAGTGGCAGACAGTGGCAGCCCGCCACTGGCTGCCACTGCCACTGATGGACCTCACAGTCAGCTGATGGCTGCCGCCCTCAAGGCCACACGCACTATTTCTCCTCCAACAATACTGCTTGTGGTGTTATTACGCTATATACACACATTATATATAAATATCTACCGGTTTTATTCACCAAACTTGTACAAGTAAACTGGTATGGTGCCCAAAGACGTGATCACCAGTAAACAACACAATAATTCCTGCAGACGACGCTCCTCTCACCAAAATGGCGGCTCCCAACCTCCTACTCTTGCTGTTTATACTCTCTATACACACGTTATATATAAGTAGCTACATTTGTGTTCACCATAACGAACCGCTAAGCTGGTATGGTGAGTGCAGTCAGTAAAAGGTGGCCACACACAGTCAGATAACAACGCCACCACCCTCCCTCCCACAGCATTACTCCTCCCTCCATGGAGCACAGCGCTAAATATCATCACAATCCTCTTATTATCAGACCCATGGTCAGTTTTATCACAGTCAGGGGTCTTCTGTAATAATATTATCGCTACATAATAGCATGAACAAGTATATTATGGCATTTTTAGGCGATGCTGTGGTCACAAGCTGAACAGCAGTGCTGTGAGCTCATGCTGCGTGCGTCAGGCTTGGTAGCTTACTCGATACTGAGGCCCCTAACACCCGGGAGTTTGGCCCACGATTTTTTTTAAAAATGGCGTCTGTTTACAAGAGCCCTGATGAAGGTGTGGTGAACCCCGTGTATCCGCGGGCCGTTTAAATCTTGCGTAGTACTCCAACGCATCATATGATGCGACGCGCAATTTTCTGCAAGTCGGTCAACGCATCATATGATGCGATGCGCAATTGAAGGGTTAAAGGCTCTTTTCTTGGTGGCATTAGCCTCTGTGGGCCGGGTCGGGGAGCTTCATGCTCTCCTTCTGCGCAGGGGTTTCTCCTCCTTTGGTCCTGGTGGTCGTTTCATTCATTTGCAGCTGTCTCCTACTTTTCTGATAAAGAATGAGTCTGCTGCTTTCCCAGGGGTTCTTGGGTTATTGATGCTTGGTTGGTTCGGCCGGGGGAGCATCATTTTTTGTGGTCCGGTTGCGCCCCTTCGCCGTTATTTGCATGCAATGGCCTCCATGACAGTGGACACGCTTTGAGTAGACCCGGTTTCCCTTCTTTCCTGTTCCAGGGTGCAGGTCTCCCAGGTTGTTCACTGGATTATTTGATCCAACCAGCCTGCAGTCTATCCTCGTGCCCACAGTATTCATAAGTTTGAGTCTTTGGCTGCGGGTTTTGGTAATATGTTCTGGGATGATGTTCGGGCACGGGTTTTTTGGAGGTCGAACTGGATCTTGGCCACACGGTACCTCGTTAATGTTCCTGGCCCTTCTCAGGCGTGTGTATCCTTGGGTTGCAGGTTGGAGCCAGTTGTCTCGACTTCAAGTTAAGGAGCAAGTGACAACTGCCTCCGGGTAAGTCCCTTTTCTTCTTTGTCTTTGGTTAGGTAGCTTTGGGGAGCCGAGGGGGCTCTTCACAGAAAACCAGCATTGAATGTAATGAAACGCCATTTCATGGGTGAGACCCGAAGGCTCCCCAGCATCCTTCACTCCCTCCTGTCGGTGCTTTTTTTTTTTTTATATTCAGCCTCTGAACCAAGGAGAGCAGCTGGCGTGGAGGTCTGGGACCCCCCTCTGTCCCCTTCCCGGGGAGAGGTTAGGGGTTACACAGAAGGATGCGCAGCGGTTGTGCTGACGTCATGCTTGTGTTTGATTGGGGAGTTCTGCTAGCTAGTTCGGCTTTTTGTTTGCAGTTTTTCACCAGCAGTAGTTTGTTTTCGAATTCCTACCTTTCTGGGTGCCTGACCTGGTAGATGGCAGACAAAGACTACCATCCAATTATACAGGGGTGTCTTTAGGCCATTGCTCCTCGTGCCTCTTCTTGAGGGGGGCCAGGTTTTGGCTCTGGTCTCCGGTAGGCCTAGAACTCCATCGATTGACTGTTACCACGTTCTAATATATACACTATATATGTCAAAAAGGTGACACCCCCAGGGTCAACACTTGCAGCAGAGGAGCTCCAGCATATTTCAACAATCCTAAGTATTGTAGTACAGGTTGAGGATAGTGAGTGGTGTCCCAGAGATCATAAAGGTATAGTGCTCTTGAAAAATGGGTGAGATAACAGGAATGTGCTAAGGGAAGTGAAAAATTGGATGAGAAAAAGTTGCCCCTAGTGTTTACAGTGCAGAGAACAACATTCAAGATGGCCAATGGCAAGTGGAAAAACAAAACAGAGCTTGATTTTGAGGGATTCAATGAAGAAAGCATTGATATTAGCAGTCTACATAACAAGTTGGTAAATTTAGATAGTATTGTGAACTCTCATGTAGAAATAATTCGTAAATTGAAAGAAAGTAATGATCATTTGAATAGCAAAGTTTTATGTCTTGAGGATATAGTGAAAGACTTACGCAAGGATAAGAATCAATTGGAAACAAATTGCAAAGACATGGAAGAAGAAAATAAACTCTTAAAAATAGCTTTGGAAGAAGTTAAAGTAAATTTAAGCCTAAATGACTACAATAGGTTAGGGAAGGAAATTCAACAGGAGAAACAGCTTTTGTCAGCACAGGTGGAGGAAGTTACACAGGGAATAGAACAGTGCAAGAAAGATATGCAACTCACCTATGCACAAGTGGCCAAGGAGAAGGAAAGAATTGAAGAAGCTGTAAAGGAAGTCAAACACTGCAGCAACCAAGATAAAACAAACATTAGGCTAGAAGTGAGAAAAGAATTGGCATCTAACCCGAAGTTGGTGCAAAACACAGTTGATCGAAGTAAGTCCCTGATCATTTTTGGTTGCAAAGAAAAGGAGATAACATCTAGGTCAGAAAGAGCTGTCGAAGAAGCTAAAGTAGTAGATAAAATTGTTGGCCTCGTAGAAGGTCTCACTACCATAGAGAATGTGTGCGACTACAGGAGAATAGGCAGGTACGTAAAAGGGAAAGATCGACCTTTGAGGATCACCCTAAACGGTGCCAAACAGATGGAAGAAGTACTAAGGAATGCTAGAAAATTGCAAAGTGATGAGGTTGGGAAAGGGTGGTCGTTAAGACAAGATCTTTCAAAAGAAGACAGAGAGAAGCTGAAACTGAACCTCGCCGAGGCAAAACGTTTAAATGACAACAGGAATGAAGAAGAAATCAATTCTTTTTTCTACAAAGTGTTAGGGGTAGGCAAACCAGTAAAGTGGTACATAAAGGCAAACCAACAAAATCAATAGAGAGAGGAGGAGTGAAGAATAAGGAGAGGGGGAACAAGTTCCTGAAGATTGCATACACCAACATAGATGGAGTAAGGTCAAAGATACTGGAGTTAAGTGATATAATACAGCTGCAGACACCAGACAATGTTGCACTCACGGAGACAAAACTTGAAGATGTTATTTTAAACGAGGTCATATTCCCAAGGGGCTACTCAATTTGGAGACGGGACAGAAAAATTAGGAAAGGCGGTGGCGTTGCTGTGCTGGTAAAGAACACCTAAATGTGAAGGAAATAATGACTGCCAATCCACAAGAAGTTGACATAATAGCACTAGAGATCTGCCATGAGGATGATAAACTAATGATAATAAATGCATATAGTCCACCGCCAAGCAGCACATGGTCAAAGGAGGAGCTAGATAGTAAACGAGAAGGTCTTATAACAATAATGAGAGAGATTATAGCGAGAGCGGATAACGATAGATCACGACTGTTGATAGTAGGTGACTTCAACTTGAAATCCATAGACTGGGAAGCATATGAAGCTAAAACAGAAGATTTTTGGACCTGTAGATTTGTAGACCTCATCCTGGAAACATTCTTGTATCAACATGTTAAACAAGCTACGAGGATGAGGGAAGGGGACGTTCCCTCCATGCTAGATTTGATATTTACCAGGAAGGAGGAAGAGATATTTGACATTCAGTACCTTCCTCCCTTGGGTAAAAGTGACCATGTCTTTTTGGGAATAAAGTATGCAATGCGGTATAATCTGGAAGAAAATAAAGAGGTTGAAGCAGTTGAGAAACCAGACTTCAGGAGAGGACATTATGGCCACCTTAGAATTTTTTTAGTGAGTATAATTGGACAGACTTGATGCTAGGCAAGGAAGTGAATGAGATGTATGTCAAGTTTTGTTAAATATATGATAAGGCACAAAAAAATTTATACCAAAACAGAGATGCAGAACTAGAAAACAGGATTGGTTCAATAGAAATTGCGAGAGGGCTAGAGACCAAAAGACACAAAATTGGAACCAATACAGGAAGAGGCCGAACCCCCAAACATACCAGCGATACAAAGATGCGAGAAACAACTACACGGCAATGAGGAGAGAGGCAGAAAGAAATTTTGAAAAAGGGATTGCAGACAAATGTAAAACAGAACCAGGTCTATTCTATAAATTCATAAACAACAAATTGCAGGTAAAGGATATATTCAGAGGTTGAAAATGGGAAATAGATTCACGGAAGATGAAAGGAAATGTGTGAAACACTAAACGAAAGTTCCAAAGTGTGTTTGTACAAAATGAAATCTTTAGGGAACCAGACACAATAAGAATTCCAGAGAACAACATAGAGCACATAGAGGTGTCTAGAGACGAAGTGGAAAAAATGCTAAAGGAGCTAGGTAAGAACAAAGCAGTTGTCCAGATGGAGTTTCACCATGGGTTCTGAGAGAATGTGCACCTGAGCTCAGCATTCCACTTCAACTGATTTTTCAGGCATCCCTGTGTACAGGAGCTGTAGCTGATGTGTGGAAAAAGGCTAACATAGTTCCAATCTACAAAAGTGGAAACAGGAAGACCCTTAATTATAGACCTGTATCATTGACAAGTGTAATAGTCAAAATATTGGAAAAAATAATTAAAACTAAATGGGTAGAACACCTGGAGAAAACGATATAATATCAGACAGACAGTATGGTTTTCGATCTGGAAGATCCTGTGTAACGAACTTGCTCAGTTTTTATGATCGAGCCACAGAGATTTTACAAGAAAGAGATGGTTGGGTTGACTGCATCTATCTGGACCTAAAAAAGGCTTTCGACAGAGTTCCCCATAAGAGGTTGTTCTGGAAACTGGAACATATTGGAGGAGTGACAGGTAAGCTACTAACATGGATGAAAAATTTTCTAACTGACAGAAAAATGAGGGCCATATCAGAGGCAAGGTATCGGATTGGAGGAATGTCACGAGTGGAGTACCTCAGGGTTCATTCTTGCACCGGTAATGTTCATTGTCTACATAAACGATCTACCAGTGGGAATACAGAATTACATGAACATGTTTGCTGATGATGATGCTAAGATAATAGGGAAGATAAGACCTAGATGATTGTCATGCCCTTCAAGAAGACCTGGACAAATAAGTATTTGGAGCAACACTTGGCAAATGGAATTTAATGTGAATAAATGCCATGTTATGGAATGTGGAATTGGAGAACATAGACCCCACACAACCTATAACATTGAGAAATCTTTAAGAATTCTGATAAAGAAGTCTAGGGTAGATAGAAAACTGTCACCTGAGGACCACATTAAGAACATTGTGCGAGGAGCCTATGCTACACTTTCTACTTCAGAATTGCTTTTAAATACATGGATGGAGAAATACTAAAGAAATTGTTCACGACTTTTATTAGACCAAAGCTGGAATATGCAGCGTTGTATGGTGCCCATGGTGCCCATTCTTAAAAGCACATCAACAAACTGGAAAAGGTACAACGACATGCCACTAAGTGGCTCCCAGAACTGAAGGACAAGAGCTATGAGGAGAGATTAAAGGCATTAAACATGCAAAAACTAGAAGATGAGAAAAAGAGGTGATATGATCACTACATTCAAATAGTAACAGGAATCGATAAAATTGATAGGGAAGAATTCCTGAGACCCTGGAACTTCAAGAACAAGAGGTCATAGATTTAAACTAACGAAACAAAGCTGCCGGAGAAATATACGAAAATTCAGTTTTGTAAACAGAGTGTAGACGGTTGGACAAGTTAGTGAGAAGGTGGTGGAGGCCAAGACCGTCAGTAGTTTCAAAGCGTTATATGACAAGAGTGCTGGGAAGACGGGACACCACGAGCGTAGCTCTCATCCTGTAACTACACTTAGGTAATTACAACTTAGGTAATTA
>WNGS01003474.1:62800-74576 GCA_020271785.1 Procambarus virginalis | reverse complement strand
ACACCACCATAAGTGACACAGCCATAAGTGACACAGCCATAAGTGACACCACCATAAGTGACACCACCATAAGTGACACACCATAAGTGACACAGCCATAAGTGACACAGCCATAAGTGACACCACCATAAGTGACACCACCATAAGTGACACACCATAAGTGACACAGCCATAAGTGACACAGCCATAAGTGACACAGCCATAAGTGACACCACCATAAGTGACACCACCATAAGTGACACCACCATAAGTGACACAGCCATAAGTGACACCACCATAAGTGACACCACCATAAGTGACACCACCATAAGTGACACAGCCATAAGTGACACAGCCATAAGTGACACACCATAAGTGACACCACCATAAGTGACACCACCATAAGTGACACAGCCATAAGTGACACAGCCATAAGTGACACAGCCATAAGTGACACAGCCATAAGTGACACCACCATAAGTGACACCACCATAAGTGACACCACCATAAGTGACACAGCCATAAGTGACACCACCATAAGTGACACCACCATAAGTGACACACCATAAGTGACACAGCCATAAGTGACACCACCATAAGTGACACAGCCATAAGTGACACCACCATAAGTGACACCACCATAAGTGACACAGCCATAAGTGACACAGCCATAAGTGACACCACCATAAGTGACACCACCATAAGTGACACACCATAAGTGACACAGCCATAAGTGACACCACCATAAGTGACACCACCATAAGTGACACCACCATAAGTGACACAGCCATAAGTGACACAGCCATAAGTGACACCACCATAAGTGACACCACCATAAGTGACACACCATAAGTGACACAGCCATAAGTGACACAGCCATAAGTGACACAACCATAAGTGACACCACCATAAGTGACACAGCCATAAGTGACACCACCATAAGTGACACCACCATAAGTGACACAGCCATAAGTGACACCACCATAAGTGACACCACCATAAGTGACACCACCATAAGTGACACCACCATAAGTGACACAGCCATAAGTGACACAGCCATAAGTGACACAGCCATAAGTGACACAGCCATAAGTGACACCACCATAAGTGACACCACCATAAGTGACACAGCCATAAGTGACACCACCATAAGTGACACCACCATAAGTGACACCACCATAAGTGACACAACCATAAGTGACACCACCATAAGTGACACAGCCATAAGTGACACCACCATAAGTGACACCACCATAAGTGACACAGCATAAGTGACACCACCATAAGTGACACCACCATAAGTGACACCACCATAAGTGACACCACCATAAGTGACACCACCATAAGTGACACAACCATAAGTGACACCACCATAAGTGACACCACCATAAGTGACACCACCATAAGTGACACAGCCATAAGTGACACCACCATAAGTGACACCACCATAAGTGACACACCATAAGTGACACACCATAAGTGACACCACCATAAGTGACACCACCATAAGTGACACAGCCATAAGTGACACCACCATAAGTGACACCACCATAAGTGACACCACCATAAGTGACACAGCCATAAGTGACACCACCATAAGTGACACCACCATAAGTGACACAGCCATAAGTGACACAACCATAAGTGACACCACCATAAGTGACACCACCATAAGTGACACAGCCATAAGTGACACCACCATAAGTGACACACCATAAGTGACACCACCATAAGTGACACAGCCATAAGTGACACCACCATAAGTGACACCACCATAAGTGACACAGCCATAAGTGACAAAGTCCAAAGTGACACAGCCATAAGTGACACAGCCATAAGTGACACAGCCATAAGTGACGGCCATACCATAATGAAGCCGCAGCAGTTACTTGAGTGACGACCGACCAGTGAGGACGCAGGCAGCAGTTACTTGAGTGACGACCGACCAGTGATGACGCAGGCAGCAGTTACTTGAGTGACGACCGACCAGTGATGACGCAGGCAGCAGTTACTTGAGTGACGACCGACCAGTGATGACGCAGGCAGCAGTTACTTGAGTGACGGCCGACCAGTGATGACGCAGGCAGAATTTACTTGAGTGACGCACAGTGAAGACGCAGGCAGCAGTTACTTGAGTGACGGCCGACCAGTGATGACGCAGGCAGCAGTTACTTGAGTGACGGCCTACCAGTGATGACGCAGGCAGCAGTTACTTGAGTGACGACCGACCAGTGATGACGCAGGCAGCAGTTACTTGAGTGACGACCGACCAGTGATGACGCAGGCAGCAGTTACTTGAGTGACGACCGACCAGTGATGACGCAGGCAGCAGTTACTTGAGTGACGACCGACCAGTGATGACGCAGGCAGCAGTTACTTGAGTGACGGCCGACCAGTGATGACGCAGGCAGAATTTACTTGAGTGACGGCCTACCAGTGAAGACGCAGGCAGCAGTTACTTGAGTGACGGCCGACCAGTGATGACGCAGGCAGCAGTTACTTGAGTGACGCCTACCAGTGATGACGCAGGCAGCAGTTACTTGAGTGACGGCCGACCAGTGATGACGCAGGCAGAATTTACTTGAGTGACGGCCTACCAGTGAAGACGCAGGCAGCAGTTACTTGAGTGACGGCGACAGTGATGACGCAGGCAGCAGTTACTTGAGTGACGGCCTACCAGTGATGACGCAGGCAGCAGTTACTTGAGTGACGGCCGACCAGTGATGACACAGGCAGCAGTTACTTGAGTGACGCCGACCAGTGATGACGCAGGCAGCAGTTACTTGAGTGACGGCCGACCAGTGATGACGCAGGCAGCAGTTACTTGAATGACGGCCGACCAGTGATGACGCAGGCAGCAGTTACTTGAGTGACGCCGACCAGTGATGACGCAGCAGCAGTTACTTGAGTGACGCCGACCAGTGATGACGCAGGCAGCGTTACTTGAGTGACGGCGACCACTGATGACGCAGGCAGCAGTTACTTGAGTGACGGCTGACCAGTGATGACGCAGGCAGCAGTTACTTGAGTGACGCCGACCGGTGATGACGCAGGCAGCAGTTACTTGAGTGACTCCGACCAGTGATGACGCAGGTCAGCAGTTACTTGAGTGTCGCCGNGTTTCAGTAATTGGCATATTTTCGGTATTAAAAGTCGTAATTTGAAACTGAAAAAAGGTACAGAGAGTCAGAATTCGCCTCACAAATGACGCTCATGAGTCAAATTCCGACATTTCAGATATTTTGAAAAAACTGCAGGAGGGGTTTGGGTAAAATACGGTCCATCGCCGTTTTCAGTAATTGGAAAATTTTGGTATAAAATATTACAATTTAAAAAATGAAAATAGGTGCAGAGAGTCAATATTTGGATAAAAAATGACGGTCTGTAGTCAAATTTCAGATATTTTGAAAACTGCAGGGGGGTTGGTGTTAAAATATGACCCATTGCCGTTTCAGTAATTGGCATATTTTCGGTATAAAAGTCGTAATTGAAATTGAAAATAGGTGCAGAGAGAGACTGAATTCGGCTCAAAAACGACATTCGGGAGTAAAATTTCCGACATTTCCGATATGTTGAAAACTGCAGGGAGGGTTTGGGCAAAATATGACCCTTCGCTGTTTTCAGTAATTGGCATATTTTCGGTATAAAAAGTTGTAATTTGAAACTGAAAATAGATGCAGAGAGTCAGGATTCGGTTCGAAAATGACGCTCAGGAGTCAAATTTTCGACATTCAGATATTTTGACAACTGCAGGAGGGTTTGGGTAAAATATGACCCATCGCTGTTTTCAGTAATTGGCATATTTTCGGTATAAAATGTCGTAATTTGAAAGTTAAAATAGGTCAGAGAGTCAGAATTTAGCGTAAAAATCACGCTCCAGTGTCCTTCAGTTACCACAGTGTGCAACAGTGTGCCACAATGTACCACGTGTACCTCAGTGTACTGCAGTGTACCACAGTGTGCCACAGTGTACAACAGTGTACCACAGAGTACCACAGTGTGCCACAGTGTACCACAGTGTACCTCAATGTGCAACAGTATACCACAATGTGCAACAGTGTACCACAGTGTGCAACAGTGTACCACAGTGTGCAATAGTGTACCACAGTGGGCAACAGTGTACCACAGTGTGCAACAGTGTACCACAGTGTGCAACAGTGTGCCACAGTGTGCCACAGTGTGCTACAATGTGCCACAGTGTACCACAGTGTGCTAGAATGTGCCACATTGTGTCACAGTGTACCACAGTGTCCTACAATGTGCCATAGTGTACCACATTGAATCTGGTGGGTGGTAGTTAACCCTATACCTATCCTGTGGGCGGTAGTAGACGTGAAGCGAGTTATCCCTATACTCGCTCTATTATCTCATTATCTTAATAGCATAACTAATTAGCACTAACTACACAAGCTATAATCCTATGCCTAATTACAGGTAACAGTTCTCACATCCTCCTATCCAAGTAGAGAAAGGTGAGGTGTAGTCACCAAATATGAGCAAGCGATATGAGAATAGCCAACAGTACAATTTCCACAGTCAAGAATGTAGCACTCGGCGCATGCAGTTCTAATCGACCCCAAGACACTACAGCTTGTACATAGAACAGACAGCAGACTAGGACCGCATCCAGCTACAACGCTCTCCCACATAGAGCTCCACGACTCCGGCCACACTCAGCTCTCTGCTCTGCTCCAAGCTCCGTCTCAACGTCTACGACACTGCTGTATCCAGGACTACTAAATAAATTTGAAACTCACTAAACACTGTGTATCTAATCTACCCAACAACGTTACAAAATTTTCCGTTACAGACGATATACTCATCCTGTTGGCGGTAGTTAAGCATATACCCATTCCTTGGGTGGTACTATACCCTTTTCTCATGCTGTGGGCGGCAATGGAGGCCATACCCATCCTGTGGGTGGTATAGTGGACGCCACACTCATCCTTTGGGCGGAAGTGGAACATATACTCATCTGTGGTGTTGTGTGTTGCTGAGGAAGTCTTGGTTGTAGGGTTGATATAAAGCCATTGCTTGGTTACTGACTTTAATACTTAAAATGATATATGACTAGCAGCTTCCAAGCCTGGCTGGCGTCCTGTACGCTCTCTGTTGTTGTTGTTGTTGTTGATTTAGGGGCGACGACGATCGTGGGATCGGATGCGCCCCGGCGTACCCGTGATTGGTTAATCGCGAAGCCTGGAAAGGTGGAACACCAAGCTTAATCGTGAAACGAGTGACGCCAAACACTATAAACTAATATGCCATACGGCAAATAAACGCACAGATGATTGGGGAGTCCCAGGAGTCCCTCAGGGTGACAAGCACCGGTCCCGCTCCACACAGAGAACACCAGGTAGCAAAACCAAAACTTGGCCCCCAACTAAAACGCAAAAAGTCATCCAGCGTCCCCCGGCAGAGCAGAAGCCGGCCGCCCACCACAGCTAAGGGCACACCAGGAACCCACCAAAACCCGCCAACTCCCGGCACCTCTCGACTAAGCCGGCCCCCGAACACCGTCACCCCGCCAGGAGAACCAGCCAGAACACGCCAAAAAATAATCTATCAACAATCCCACGACCCAAGGCGATATGTGAGCCAGGCGTCGAACAACCGGACCGTTGAAGAGGGAAGCCAAACGGCAGTAGCAAAGCCAAAACGTGAAACAAGACGTGATCAGGCGGCTCCCAAGCGGAGGAGGTGTCCAGACGTCCGCTCGGCGTCAAGGTTGAACCAGGAGTGAGTCCTCCTCTGTTGTTTATCTACTGCTGGCGTCTGAACCGCAGCGCATATAAACGGATGGTGCCGTTTTCTATGAACATGACACCATGCAGTGGGCTGTAGTGGACCCCATACTCATCCTGTAGATGATAGTGGTCCCCAAACCCATCCTGTGTGCAGTAATGAACCCCATACCCATCCTGCAGGCGGCAGTGGACGGTATACTCATCCTGCGGGTGCTAGAGGATCATATACCCATCCAGTAGGCGGTAGTGGTCCCCCATACCCATCCTGTGGATGATAGTGGTCCTCCATACCCATCCTATGGGCAGTTGTTGAGCCCAGACCTATCCTACAAGTGCTATGGACCCCTTACTAACCTAACAGGTGGTAGTGGACCCAATACCCATCCTACAGAAAGGATGGTTCTTAGTTTTTAAGAAAGGAGATAGATCACTTGCGTCTAACTATCGACCAATTAGCCTAACGTCTATTGTGGGAAAGTTACTCGAATCTATAATAGCAAATAAAATTCGTCTTCATCTTGAAAAACATAAATTAATAATTGAGTCGCAACATGGTTTTATAAATGGCCGTTCATGTTTAACAAATTTGTTATCTTTTTATTCTAGCATAGTTGAGGCAGTTGATAGTGGTAAGGATTGTGATGTTGTGTACCTTGACTTTAGCAAAGCTTTCGATACAGTGCCACATGAAAGACTGATTAAAAAGATAGAGGCTCATGGTATTGGGGGTGCTATATTAAGCTGGATTAGGGCATGGCTATATCAAAGGAAACAGAGAGTTAGTATAAATGGAGTCAAGTCAGAGTGGGAAAATGTTGTAAGTGGAGTGCCTCAAGGCTCTGTCTTGGGACCTCTGTTGTTTATAATATATATAAATGATTTAGATTCAGGTTTGAGTAGCAACATTTGCAAATTTGCCGATGAT
Source organism: Procambarus virginalis (assembly GCA_020271785.1). Taxonomy (NCBI): domain Eukaryota; kingdom Metazoa; phylum Arthropoda; class Malacostraca; order Decapoda; family Cambaridae; genus Procambarus; species Procambarus virginalis. The sequence continues at coordinate 67,925 of WNGS01003474.1, read as the reverse complement.
ACGAAAATCGGTAGGGAAATTAATTCGGAGGAGGACTCACTATCACTTCAAGTTGATCTAGATAGGGTTTTGAAATGGTCAAAGGACTGGCAGATGCAGTTTAATGCTGACAAATGTAAAGTTCTGAGGCTAGGTAATGATGATAGAGTTACAAGATACGAGCTAGATGGTGTTGAGATTGCGAAGTCGGATTGCGAAAGGGATCTGGGAGTTATAATTAGTAAGAATTTAAAACAAAAGGATCAATGCATAAATGTTCGTAATAAGGCAAATCGGACACTCGGATTTATTAATCGCAGCGTAAGTAACAAGACACCTGGTGTGGTTCTCAAGCTATATCTTGCTCTGGTTAGGCCCCATTTAGATTATGCAGTTCAGTTTTGGTCGCCATATTATAGAATGGATATAAATTCACTTGAACGTGTCCAGCGTAGGATGACTAAGTTAATTCCCCAAATTAGAAATCTTTCATATGAAGAAAGATTAACAAAGCTTAATTTGCATTCACTGGAAAGGCGAAGAGTTAGGGGTGACATGATAGAGGTTTACAAGTGGATGAATGGACATAACAAAGGGGATATTAATAGGGTATTGAAAGTATCAACACAGGACAGAACGCGAAACAATGGGTATAAATTGGATAAGTTTAGATTTAGGAAAGACTTGGGTAAATACTGGTTCAGTAACAGGGTTGTTGATTTGTGGAACCAATTGCCGCGTAACATTGTGGAGGTGGGGTCCCTCGATTGTTTTAAGCGCGGGTTGGACATGTATATGAGTGGGATTGGGTGGTTATAAATAGGAGCTGCCTCGTATGGGCCAATAGGCCTTCTGCAGTTACCTTTGTTCTTATGTTCTTATGTTCTTACAGTAAGTAGTGGACACTATACCATCCTGTTTGCAGTAGTTTACCCCATAGACATTCCAACGAAACATCGTTTTCTGTTGACGTTCCAACAGTACATTCTTTAAAGATTTTTAAAGCACAAACTAGTGTATATAATGTTAATTGGTGAAGCACTTTTATTTTATGTAATAAATTTTAGTGCTTATTATCATTTACTTAGAACTGATATTTCTCAAAACAAAACTACGAACCTTCAATAGGATGTAGCTGATCTGTAATATTCTAAGAGCATGGACAATAGCAGGTAAATTTCGCAACCCATGTGGGACCCGAAAACTACAATTTTCATTATAATTGAACCAATCACAACTATTCTGCTGTCTACGGCGATGGACGGGTACTATGAGACGTAAATTGGTACGTGAGGAAGAGTTTGGGCCTTGAAAAAATATAAATGGGAATATACCACATATGTACTAATTCATAAGCAAAATATTGACTAAAAGCAATAAGTCATATATGTGCTGTCTTGTGCGAGAGCGGGTTGAACAAACACAGTGTACCACAGTGTGAAACAGTCTACCACAGTGTGCAACAGTGTACCACTGTGTGCAACAGTGTGCAACAGTCTACCACAGTGTGGCAAGTGTACCACAATGTTTCACAGTGTGCAACAGTGTACCACAGTGTGCAACAGTGTTCCACAGTGTGCAACAGTGTACTACAATGTGCCATATTGTGCAACATTATACCACAGTGTGCAACAGTGTTCCACAGTGTGCAACAGTGTTCCACAGTGTGCAACAGTGTACTACAATGTGCCATATTGTGCAACATTATACCACAGCGTGCAACATTATAGCACAGTGTGCAACATTGTACCACAGTGTGCAAGAGTTTACCACAGTCTGCAACAGTGTATCACAGAGTGCCACAGTGTACCAAAGTGTGTAACAGTGTACCACAATGTTTCGCAGTGTACCACAATTTTTCACAGTGTGCTACATTGTGTCACAGTGTACCACAGTGTGTTACAGTGTACCACAGTGTGCTACATTGTTCCACAGTGTTAAACAGTGTACCACAGTGTGCAATATTATTCCACAGGAGGTGGAATAATGTACCACAGGGGTACTGTGTAATAGTACACAGGAATGGAATAATGTATCACTGTGGTACACCTATAATAGGTGTAATAAGGGTCAGCATCATGCAGCATTGTGCGAGTACGATAGTGTACCACAGTGTTCAGCAGTGTGCCACAGTGTTCAGCAGTGTTCCACAGTGTACCACACTTTACCACAGTGTACCACACTTTACCACAGTGTGCCACAGTGTACGACAGTGTGCCACAGTGTTCAGCAGTGTGCCACGGTGTGCCACAGTGTTCAGCAGTGTACCACAGTGTGCCACAGTGTACCACACTTTACCACAGTGTACCACAGTGTGCTACAGTGTTCAGCAGTGTACCACAGTGTGCCACGGTGTACCACAGTGTGCCACAGTGTACCACAGTGTGCCATAGTGTACCACAGTGTTCAGCAGTGTACCACAGTGTACCACAGTGTGCCACAGTGTACCACAGTGTTCAGCAGTGTGCCACGGTGTACCACAGTGTGCCACAGTGTACCACAGTGTTCAGCAGTGTACCACAGTGTGCCACGGTGTACCACAGTGTGCCACAGTGTGCCACAGTGTACCACAGTGTGCCACAGTGTACCACAGTGTGCCACAGTGTACCACAGTGTGCCACAGTGTACCACAGTGTGCCACAGTGTGCCACAGTGTACCACAGTGTGCCACAGTGTACCACAGTGTTCAGCAGTGTGCCACAGTGTACCACAGTGTGCCACAGTGTAACACACTTTACCACAGTGTGCCACAGTGTGCCACAGTGTAACACACTTTACCACAGTGTGCCACAGTGCACCACAGTGTACCACACTTTACCACAGTGTACCACAGTGTACCACAGTGTGCCACAGTGTACCACACTTTACCACAGTGTGCCACAGTGTGCCACAGTGTACCACAGTGTACCACAGTGTGCCACAGTGTACCACAGTGTTCAGCAGTGTACCACAGTGTGCCACGGTGTACCACAGTGTGCCACAGTGTGCCACAGTGTTCAGCAGTGTACCACAGTGTGCCACAGTGTGCCAAAGTGTACCACACTTTACCACAGTGTGCCACAGTATACACAGTGTTCAGCAGTGTGCCACGGTGTACCACAGTGTACCACAGTGTGCCACAGTGTACCACAGTGTGTCACAGTGTACCACAGTGTTCAGCAGTGTACCACAGTGTGCCACAGTGTACCACAGTGTACCACAGTGTGCCACAGTGTACCAGTGTACCACAGTGTGCCACAGTGTACCACAGTGTTCAGCAGTGTACCACAGTGTGCCACGGTGTACCACAGTGTGCCACAGTGTACCACAGTGTTCAACAGTGTGCCACGGTGTACCACACTTTACCACAGTGTGCCACAGTGTACCACAGTGTGCCACAGTGTACCCAGTATGCCACAGTGTACCACAGTGTGCCACAGTGTACCACAGTGTGCCACAGTGTGCCACAGTGTACCACAGTGAACCGAAGTGTACCACAGTGTGCCACGGTGTACCACACTTTACCACAGTGTGCCACAGTGTGCCACGGTGTACCACACTTTACCACAGTGTGCCACAGTGTACCACAGTGTGCCACGGTGTACCACAGTGTGCCACAGTGTACCACGGTGTACCACACTTTACCACAGTGTGCCACGGTGTACCACACTTTACCACAGTGTGCCACAGTGTGCCACGGTGTACCACACTTTACCACAGTGTGCCACAGTGTGCCACGGTGTACCACACTTTACCACAGTGTGCCACAGTGTACCACAGTGTGCCACAGTGTGCCACGGTGTACCACAGTGTGCCACAGTGTGCCACGGTGTACCACACTTTACCAGTGTGCCACGGTGTACCACAGTGTGCCACGGTGTACCACAGTGTACCACGGTGTACCACAGTGTGCCACAGTGTACCACAGTGTGCCACGGTGTACCACACTTTACCAGTGTGCCACGGTGTACCATACTTTACCACAGTGTGCCACAGTGTGCCACGGTGTACCACAGTGTGCCACGGTGTACCACAGTGTGCCACAGTGTACCACAGTGTACCACACTTTACCAGTGTACCACAGTGTGCCACGGTGTACCACACTTTACCACAGTGTACCACACTTTACCACAGTGTGCCACAGTGTGCCACGGTGTACCACAGTGTGCCACAGTGTACACACACTCAGGCCACGTTACAGCCTTATGTCAAATTAATTGCCCAGAACAAGGTAACACAACAACAACAACAGTTGCATCTAATACGACTCCCTCCAATTAATTTACCCACTCTCTCGGGAAAAGACGAGGAAGATTGGGACGAGTTTTGGAACAAATTCGTTGACCTTGTGGACTCAAAAGAATCTTTACCTAAGAGTAGTAAATTCTCTTATCTTCAAGGCCAATTATCAGGTGAAGCTAAAACAGTAGTATCCCATCTGAGATTAATTAATGACGGCTATGATCTGGCAGTACAACTCCTCAAGGATAATTATGCTGATCCAGAAGTAAGAACATCACATTTAGTTCATGAGCTGTTTGCATTTACCACCACCGGAGCTTCAGCTGATTCACTCCAAGTCTTCAAGCTGGAGGTGGAGTCAATGATCAAAGCCCTCAGCCTGACAGCAGATACAAACGGGGCTGAGTGGGTCTTGAAAATAATTGTCCAGGAGAAAATACCTAGGGACGTATTGAGACAAATGAGTGCTCATTACAATAAAAGCATCTTATCCATAAATGAAATATCTGAGGGTTTACATTCAGTAATTCATCAATTACGAACACATGACAAATTAAACCACCAAGTATACCTTCAGAAACCAATAATAGTAAACCAGAGTACCAAAGGTACTCCAAATCAATCTAAACAACACAATTCAACACCAAAGTGGAACAGTGGCAGAGTGGGCATATATGCAGTGTGACCCTCCAAGCCTATAGTTACTGTGTCACCCAAGAACGTGATCCCAAAGAGTACGGGAAGCTAAGAAACATTCAATGTACCATTGCCCTAATTTCCCTGATAGTGACGCCCGTGTCGAGTGACTCAAAGATTTGCAACATTGCACGAGGTGCCTCAGGAACATAACATCATCGACTGTGAGACCCAATTACACACCTGTAATAGTTGTAACAAAGGTCAGCACCATGCAGCATTGTGCAGA
>WNGS01003474.1:19675-58983 GCA_020271785.1 Procambarus virginalis | reverse complement strand
TTCATATAGCTCAGGCTATCACTTCCTTATGTCCGGTCGTGATGGTCAAGTGGTTTAAGGCATCCCTGTACATACCAGTTGCGTTGCTCCTGGGAGTATGGGTTCGAGTCACTTCTGGGGTGTGAGTTTTCAGTTGTATCTAGTCCTGGGGACCATTCAGGCTTGTTTGCATATATATATATATATATATATATATTATATATATATATATATATATATATATATATATATATAGAGAGAGAACTTGATCACCATACAATTTTGTCCCCATTGCTTCTGAGACACTCGGCGCCTGGGGTAAAAGTGCTACAGTTTTTTGAAGGAACTGGGTTCTAGGCTCATTGAAACAACAAGGGACCCTAGAGCTGCCAGCTTTCTTTTCCAGCGCCTCAGCGTGGCGATACAGAGGGAAATGCGCACTGCATCCAGGGTTCCTGCCCGCCATCTGAGGAGCTGGAGGAACTCGACAACCTATGATAACCATCTTTGTAACCTATATGTAACTCCTTTTTGTAACACAGTTCAAATAAAGCAAATATATATGTGTACATACAAAAGAATGGGGGTGGTAGGAGAAGAAAATATTAGTGTTCAGTGAGAAACCACAAGGTCTCCTCTGAATACGTTTATTTCTTCTCCGAGGCTATGGGTCCCCACTTGGCACCAGAGGTGGTACCCTCACAAACTTTATTAAAAAAAAAAAATATATATATATATATATATATATATATATATATATATATATATATATATATATATATATATATATATATATATATATATGCGCGTTCGATCCCCGATGGTGAACGTTAACAACTCCCAGATCGTTGTTCTCAAATGACTTTCAATGTTACATAATCAGACTAGCTTAGTGATTTCTTCTCATAATAAATTTAGTTTTCCTTATATTCCATTTCCTGCCTCCTTCCCTGTCTCACCCTTCCCCCACACCTCTCAGCAGAGCCGTCACAGTGAGAGGTGTGTCAGCCGTGCACACACTCGCCCTGCTGGTAGAGAGGGAGGCGGGAGATGAGGGATGCTGGGTCGGCACGTGGCGGGGATTACTGGCCCTCACAGCATCCTAACAACACCAGGGACAGGAGGAAACCCAGCCTCTCAGACCCCCATCTTGCTGCACCTCTTTTTCTCTGCCTCTCCTTGTTCCCACGCACATTTAAATGTTCAAATTTTACTCCGAACGGTGGGTTTATTGGTTCAATCATCCAGTGAGTGGACACACCGCCATAGCAGCATGTACAACACTCCCAAATAGGAAGAAAACCGCTTGGTTGTTCATCCTGTCACTTGTACCCAGACACAGCTGGGACTTGCTGTCTCAAGTGAAGAGTTTAAAACAAGAAGACTAACATTTTAACATCCCCTAAACTTCCGTTATCTTGCAGGTGCAAAGCGGGAGAATCGTTTAAGAACAGTATCTATATATGATAAATAGTGTTTTCCTAACTTAAACAATGTTGGGTTTATTATTCTACACATTAAAATGTCTCTTAGATTAGCAGTCTCTCAGGTGATCTCTTTCATTCTCAACACAGATTCTGCAACTCCGCTGCTCAGCTGTTGTTTCCATCCGACACTCCATGAGTATTTGTACCCAACACGAATTCTCTATTACTGATTATCTCCCTCGGCCATCTCCCCTCCGTCCATAATGACTGGGATTGTCAGCTGCCACCATATTGTACCAGGGTACAGATTGACTGATTTGTTCTTCTATCCTCCTGTCCTAGTTACCTTGTCACGGTGATGTTGTGGAATGATACCTCTTACTAATAGAAGACAGATTTCAACGAGGGGGGGGGGACTCCACAGGAACTTGATCACACTTCTGTGATTGCTTAGTACTCTCAAAATTCTTTGAATTTCAGTGGTTATCGCTTGGTTTTCCGCCTGTTTTCCTAAAGCTTTGTATTGCAGCATGTGATTCAGAGCAGCTCACTGCACCTTTAGTGTTTCTTCCAAAGGCCTTTTAATGCCTGAACAATGACAGTGCCATAGTTCTCGTTGTGTGTTTTCCATTTATGTTTTGAAAGACATTTTTCCTAGCTAAACTGTATGCTGCTCCAGCCTTGCCATTACGAAGTTTAGATGAAGCGTCAATGTAGATTTCATCCAATTAATTTCCTCGAAATACTTATACTCATTTCTTGTCGTATCATGTTGGATTTGTTAGTTGTCTTAACTTTTATTTTAATCTTATATTTTTCATTCTCCTAGGAAGGTGACCTCCTTAGAGACATCTTCTTACACAAACACATGAAATTCGTCCAGGTACCAAACTAATCGTTGACTGCAGTCTTTTGCTTTTCCTGTTTCCTCTTGTAATTAAAACAGAATTGAGCTCTTTTATTGGCAATTATATTTTAGTGAGGGGGTTTCAAGCTTAACTAGGAGCTTAGCGTTCATTTCCTAAACTCTGCTGTTAACATTTTGATGATATAGTTCTCATAGGGTCAGCGCTTTGACAAATTTGGGGCTACAGGAATGACTGCCATGGCCTACTTGTGTGTGCTTTTAATCCTGTTTACGTCGCTTTGAGAATATGTCTATGACGGAGCGCACATATTCTCAAATTTCTAACATTTCAGATATTCTGAAAACTGCAGAAGACGTTTGGGCAAAATATGACTCATCGCCGTTTTCAGCAATTGGCATATTTTCGGTAAAAAAGTCGTAATTTGAAACTGAAAATAGGTGCAGAAAGTCAATATTCAGCTAAAAAATGACGTTCAGGAGTCAAATTTTCGACATTTCAGATAATCTGAGAACTGCAGGGGGGTTTGGGGAAAATATGACCCATCCTAATTTTCAGTAATTGGCATATTTTCGGTATAAAAAGTCGTAATTTGAAACTGAAAATAGGTGCAGAGAGTCAGAATTAGGATACAAAATAACACACAGGAGTCAAATTTCCGACATTTCTTATATTTTGAAAAATGCAAGGGGGGGGGGGGTCCGGCAAAAATTGACCTATCGCCGTTTTCAGTAATTGGCATATTTTCGGTATTAAAAGTCGTAATTTGAAACTGAAAATAGGTACAGAGAGTCAGAATTCGCCTCACAAAATGACGCTCATGAGTCAAATTTCCGACATTTCAGATATTTTGAAAACTGCAGGAGGGTTTGGGTAAAATACGGTCCATCGCCGTTTTCAGTAATTGGAATATTTTTGGTATAAAATATTACAATTTAAAACTGAAAATAGGTGCAGAGAGTCAATATTTGGATAAAAAATGACGGTCTGTAGTCAAATTTTCAGATATTTTGAAAACTGCAGGGGGGTTTGGTTAAAATATGACACATTGCCGTTTTCAGTAATTGGCATATTTTCGGTATAAAAAGTCGTAATTTGAAATTGAAAATAGGTGCAGAGAGAGACTGAATTCGGCTCAAAAACGACATTCGGGAGTAAAATTTCCGACATTTCCGATATGTTGAAAACTGCAGGGAGGGTTTGGGCAAAATATGACCCTTCGCTGTTTTCAGTAATTGGCATATTTTCGGTATAAAAAGTTGTAATTTGAAACTGAAAATAGATGCAGAGAGTCAGGATTCGGTTCGAAAATGACGCTCAGGAGTCAAATTTTCGACATTTCAGATATTTTGACAACTGCAGGAGGGTTTGGGTAAAATATGACCCATCGCTGTTTTCAGTAATTGGCATATTTTCGGTATAAAATGTCGTAATTTGAAAGTTAAAATAGGTCAGAGAGTCAGAATTTAGCGTAAAAATCACGCTCCAGTGTCCTTCAGTTTACCACAGTGTGCAACAGTGTGCCACAATGTACCACAGTGTACCTCAGTGTACTGCAGTGTACCACAGTGTGCCACAGTGTACAACAGTGTACCACAGAGTACCACAGTGTGCCACAGTGTACCACAGTGTACCTCAATGTGCAACAGTGTACCACAGTGTGCAACAGTGTACCACAGTGTGCAACAGTGTACCACAGTGTGCAACAGTGTGCCACAGTGTGCCACAGTGTGCTACAATGTGCCACAGTGTACCACAGTGTGCTAGAATGTGCCACAGTGTGTCACAGTGTACCACAGTGTCCTACAATGTGCCACAGTGTACCACAGTGTCCTACAATGTGCCATAGTGTACCACATTGAATCTGGTGGGTGGTAGTTAACCCTATACCTATCCTGTGGGCGGTAGTAGACGTGAAGCGAGTTATCCCTATACTCGCTCTATTATCTCATTATCTTAATAGCATAACTAATTAGCACTAACTACACAAGCTATAATCCTATGCCTAATTACAGGTAACAGTTCTCACATCCTCCTATCCAAGTAGAGAAAGGTGAGGTGTAGTCACCAAATATGAGCAAGCGATATGAGAATAGCCAACAGTACAATTTCCACAGTCAAGAATGTAGCACTCGGCGCATGCAGTTCTAATCGACCCCAAGACACTACAGCTTGTACATAGAACAGACAGCAGACTAGGACCGCATCCAGCTACAACGCTCTCCCACATAGAGCTCCACGACTCCGGCCACACTCAGCTCTCTGCTCTGCTCCAAGCTCCGTCTCAACGTCTACGACACTGCTGTATCCAGGACTACTAAATAAATTTGAAACTCACTAAACACTGTGTATCTAATCTACCCAACAACGTTACAAAATTTTCCGTTACAGACGATATACTCATCCTGTTGGCGGTAGTTAAGCATATACCCATTCCTTGGGTGGTACTATACCCTTTTCTCATGCTGTGGGCGGCAATGGAGGCCATACCCATCCTGTGGGTGGTATAGTGGACGCCACACTCATCCTTTGGGCGGAAGTGGAACATATACTCATCTGTGGTGTTGTGTGTTGCTGAGGAAGTCTTGGTTGTAGGGTTGATATAAAGCCATTGCTTGGTTACTGACTTTAATACTTAAAATGATATATGACTAGCAGCTTCCAAGCCTGGCTGGCGTCCTGTACGCTCTCTGTTGTTGTTGTTGTTGTTGATTTAGGGGCGACGACGATCGTGGGATCGGATGCGCCCCGGCGTACCCGTGATTGGTTAATCGCGAAGCCTGGAAAGGTGGAACACCAAGCTTAATCGTGAAACGAGTGACGCCAAACACTATAAACTAATATGCCATACGGCAAATAAACGCACAGATGATTGGGGAGTCCCAGGAGTCCCTCAGGGTGACAAGCACCGGTCCCGCTCCACACAGAGAACACCAGGTAGCAAAACCAAAACTTGGCCCCCAACTAAAACGCAAAAAGTCATCCAGCGTCCCCCGGCAGAGCAGAAGCCGGCCGCCCACCACAGCTAAGGGCACACCAGGAACCCACCAAAACCCGCCAACTCCCGGCACCTCTCGACTAAGCCGGCCCCCGAACACCGTCACCCCGCCAGGAGAACCAGCCAGAACACGCCAAAAAAATAATCTATCAACAATCCCACGACCCAAGGCGATATGTGAGCCAGGCGTCGAACAACCGGACCGTTGAAGAGGGAAGCCAAACGGCAGTAGCAAAGCCAAAACGTGAAACAAGACGTGATCAGGCGGCTCCCAAGCGGAGGAGGTGTCCAGACGTCCGCTCGGCGTCAAGGTTGAACCAGGAGTGAGTCCTCCTCTGTTGTTTATCTACTGCTGGCGTCTGAACCGCAGCGCATATAAACGGATGGTGCCGTTTTCTATGAACATGACACCATGCAGTGGGCTGTAGTGGACCCCATACTCATCCTGTAGATGATAGTGGTGACCAAACCCATCCTGTGTGCAGTAATGAACCCCATACCCATCCTGCAGGCGGCAGTGGACGGTATACTCATCCTGCGGGTGCTAGAGGATCATATACCCATCCAGTAGGCGGTAGTGGTCCCCCATACCCATCCTGTGGATGATAGTGGTCCTCCATACCCATCCTATGGGCAGTTGTTGAGCCCAGACCTATCCTACAAGTGCTATGGACCCCTTACTAACCTAACAGGTGGTAGTGGACCCAATACCCATCCTACAGTAAGTAGTGGACACTATACCATCCTGTTTGCAGTAGTTTACCCCATAGACATTCCAACGAAACATCGTTTTCTGTTGACGTTCCAACAATACATTCTTTAAAGATTTTTAAAGCACAAACTAGTGTATATAATGTTAATTGGTGAAGCACTTTTATTTTATGTAATAATTTTTTTTTTTGTCCCCTAACTCCCCTTGCCACTTCGGGGGGGTATAGGGTTTTGATATAGCTCGGGCACCGATCCCCCCAGCCATAGGGCATGGCGAGATGGTACCACTAAGCATACCTAATACCCTAACAACACACAAACTAAAATACACAAATATGGCAGATCTCATCACACCCACAAGAGTTAAGATGATACTAATAATACATAATAATAACCTGAAAATAAAACATAATATTAATGGAAAATTCTTTTATATTGGTTTTTCTTTATATGGGACACAGCACACATAGGTAGAGGTGCACAGTATAACATTAAAGGAGAACAAACGCTGAAGGCCAAAGCAGCAAGCTGCCTAAGCGGCAGGATTGATGACTTGACATCGGCATACATGGAAAACTAGACACAGTGGAAGCTCCTAACAAAGCCCCGGAGCGGGAGGGATATCATGTATGCGCATGGGGTCCCTCCGGCCGCCGCCTTATCCACTCGCGGGCTTCGGCCAGGTCCTCCACCCTCTTGTGAGAAGCCATTGGGAGAAGTGGTACTCCGGATGACAACTCTGCTTAGATAGTTGGCTACCAGCTATCGTGGCTGCGGTTCACCTAAGCGAGACTATATTGACCCTTATGCACCCTGTGCACAGTGATCCTGGGACTATGGTGGTCTGCCCCGTGACGTGGTCTTGGACCATATTCTATATATTGAATATGTCCAGGTCAGGGCCTTCACAGAGCAGATCTCTAGGTCGCTCTTGGTGAGACCCATATCCATTAAACCACGTGCACTCTCCTTGCACCATCCTCCTCTCCAATTAAGGGTTATTGAAGAGGCGGATGCTGTATGCTTCCCGGTATACTCCCGGACCTTCTGCAGGATCTCGGGGGTGCCGTACTTGTCGCACTTGCTCTGATGTGGACGGGAGAGTGGGAAGTTATCAGCTGAGACCTGGGTGTCTAATATGAAGGCCTCGTCACCTTTGCAAGCTATGATGTCAGGCTTGCAGAAGGTCCCTCCATCTGGTATACGGACTTCGCGTTCCACCTCGAAGCCTCTTTGCCGCAGGCGGCCGGCTACGAACCGGGTGATATCGTCATGACGTTTCACCCGAGCCCCGTGCGTCTTGTGGCATGCCTGGGATATGTGGCCCAGGGTTCCTGGTTTCCGACAGGCATCGCAGAGACCAGAAGCCTCGGGTCTACCCCTGGCTGCTCTAGACGGCGTGGCCACAGCGTTTGCCCGGATCTGGATGGCGTGAGCAAAATCTCCTCCGCTTAGCAGACGGGTACCGGACGCGACCCACTTGTGGCAGGAAGGTACCTCACAAGAGGATGCGAGACCGGCCCCATCAACCATGCTGTACAGTTTTGCTTTCCACCTTCTCGAGCACTCGGTCGTTCTGTTGGACGGGGTTCCGGCAGCCGTGGTCGGGTCTACCCATCGCCGCATTCGCGCTTGGAACGCGGGTAGGAGAGCCGCTGCCACTACCACTGGATCCTCCGACTCTACTAACGCCCCGAGCCGCTTGTTCTTTTGCAGCCGGATCGATGTGGCAAAGTCGGGTATTCCTAGTCCACCGTCTTTCACGTCCGCATGGATAAAGGCATTGGGAGTATCATGAGGCAGCCGCAGCCAGCCACGAGTGGCGTGCCGCAGCCGCCGGTCAAGCCTCGCCAACTCCGTTTTAGCCACACGTCCGAGGACAAGGCGGTGGTTCATCTTGGGGATTAGGTGGTGCTTAAGTAGGTATAACCTCTGTTGGGGTTTGAGTGGCGCCTTCGTGATGTTGGTCAGGCCGTCCTCAAACAGGGAACCGTAGGATAAGCGTCTGCCCCCGGCCCCGATAAGAATCCCTAAGTACTTATACTCGTCCGCCACGCTCATAGTACCGATCGCATCGTCCCCGACGTAGTATGCCTTCCTAGTGGGGACATGCCACGTCTTGCGGTGTGCATCGATCGCTATGCTTAGCGTACGGCATTTTGCAGCGTTTACTTTAAGACCAGAGCCACGCAGTGTGTGGCAAATACTCGTTATGAGTGTCTGTAGTCCGGCAGCCGTTTCCGCTGCCACAACCAGATCGTCCGCGAACGCCAGTGCTGATACCTTTTCTCCCCCCAGTCCGACCCCTAGCCCCAGATCCTTAGCCCTGGTAATTGCCTCATCAATTATCAGGTTGAAGAGAAATGGAGATAGGGGGTCACCCTGTTTCACCCCCCTAGTGATCAGGATGTCCTTCGACTTCTCCCCTTGGCTGGTTATCACGGTTGAGGACCGATCATAGCCCGACATTATATATGTCCTTAAAGGCTTTGGGATGCCTTTGCGCTTCATGGCCCGATGGATGGCCGGATGGGAGACGCTGTCGAAAGCCTTCTCCATATCCAGAAACGCTAGGTGCGTGTTGTGCTTGAGCGCACGAGCCTCAGCTAGGAGGGCGTCCAGGATCACCAGGTTTTCAGGGCATCCGTCCACGGGAACGAAAGCCTTCTGCCGCCTGTCGATCCTGACCGCCCCGGAGAGCCTGCTGCTCAGGATCTTGTGGAACAGCCTCACTATCGTAGATGACATGGTTATGGGGCGATAGTGGGAAGGTGAGTCTGGGTTAGGTTTCTTAGGTAATAGCACTGTCTTGTTCTTGCGAAATGGTTGCGGCAGGGATTCGTTTACCAACCACAGATTAAACAGTTTTGCAAACACCCTGATTGGTATAGCCTTAAGTAGACGTATAGTGATTCCGTCTGGGCCGGGAGCAGCATTGCTACTTGCCTTGAGAGCAACAAGGATTTCCTCGGATGTTATGGGGTCCCCTAGTTGCTGATTAACTGGATCACGGTCACGAATTGGGCGGCGGTCCGGCGATGTGGGTCTAGAGAATAGCGCCTCCCAGAATGGAAAGAGACGAGCTGGCTCCACCTCAGTGGGGGTTACTTTCCAGTCTCCGGAAAGGACGCGCGCAGCGGCTTTCGAGCGATCTTTCTCGTACAGGCTCTGGCACAGAACATACTGTGCCCTTCGCTCCCTCTTTCGTCCGGTTGGAGGTTGGGTTGGGTCGGTACGGTTTGTCGGTGGAGGTCTCTGTCGACGCGCAGGGCGAGGGCGCGGTGCGTGGTCACCAGATCTTTTGGCAGAAGTAACCACTCGAGCATGGCGCTCAAGGATCCTATCCACGTTATGGCCGTTACCACTGACCAGGTCTGTGATTGCTTCATCAAGGAGTTCTTCCCCCCATCCGGTGCTTATTCCCCCCATTAGTGCTTATTATAATTTACTAAGAACTGACATTTCTCAAAACAAAACTACGAACCTTCAATAGGATGTAGCTGATCTGTAATATTCTAAGAGCATGGACAATAGCAGGTAAATTTCGCAACCCATGTGGGACCCGAAAACTACAATTTTCATTATAATTGAACCAATCACAACTATTCTGCTGTCTACGGCGATGGACGGGTACTATGAGACGTAAATTGGTACGTGAGGAAGAGTTTGGGCCTTGAAAAAATATAAATGGGAATATACCACATATGTACTAATTCATAAGCAAAATATTGACTAAAAGCAATAAGTCATATATGTGCTGTCTTGTGCGAGAGCGGGTTGAACAAACACAGTGTACCACAGTGTGAAACAGTCTACCACAGTGTGCAACAGTGTACCACTGTGTGCAACAGTGTAAAACAGTGTGCAACAGTCTACCACAGTGTGGCAAGTGTACCACAATGTTTCACAGTGTGCAACAGTCTACCACAGTGTGCAACAGTGTTCCACAGTGTGCAACAGTGTACTACAATGTGCCATATTGTGCAACATTATACCACAGTGTGCAACAGTGTTCCACAGTGTGCAACAGTGTACTACAACGTGCCATATTGTGCAACATTATACCACAGCGTGCAACATTATAGCACAGTGTGCAACATTGTACCACAGTGTGCAAAAGTTTACCACAGTCTGCAACAGTGTACCACAGAGTGCCACAGTGTACCAAAGTGTGTAACAGTGTACCACAATGTTTCGCAGTGTACCACAAATTTTCATAGTGTGCTACATTGTGTCACAGTGTACCACAGTGTGTTACAGTGTACCACAGTGTGCTACATTGTTCCACAGTGTTAAACAGTGTACCACAGTGTGCAATATTATTCCACAGGAGGTGGAATAATGTACCACAGGGGTACTGTGTAATAGTACACAGGAATGGAATAATGTATCACTGTGGTACACCTATAATAGGTGTAATAAGGGTCAGCATCATGCAGCATTGTGCGAGTACGATAGTGTACCACAGTGTGCCACAGTGTACCACAGTGTGCCACGGTGTGCCACAGTGTACCACACTTTACCACAGTGTACCACAGTGTTCAGCAGTGTACCACAGTGTGCCACAGTGTACCACACTTTACCACAGTGTACCACAGTGTGCCACAGTGTTCAGCAGTGTACCACAGTGTGCCACGGTGTACCACAGTGTGCCACAGTGTGCCACAGTGTGCCACAGTGTTCCACAGTGTACCACACTTTACCACAGTGTGCCACAGTGTGCCACGGTGTGCCACAGTGTACCACAGTGTTCAGCAGTGTTCCACAGTACCACAGTTTGCCACAGTGTACCACACTTTACCACAGTGTGCCACAGTGTACCACACTTTACCACAGTGTGCCACAGTGTACCACAGTGTGCCACAGTGTACCACAGTGTGCCACAGTGTTCCACAGTGTACCACAGTGTACCACAGTGTACCACAGTGTACCACAGTGTGCCACAGTGTACCAGTGTACCACAGTGTGCCACAGTGTACCACAGTGTTCAGCAGTGTACCACAGTGTGCCACGGTGTACCACAGTGTGCCACAGTGTACCACAGTGTTCAACAGTGTGCCACGGTGTACCACACTTTACCACAGTGTGCCACAGTGTACCACAGTGTGCCACAGTGTACCACAGTATGCCACAGTGTACCACAGTGTACCACAGTGTGCCACAGTGTGCCACAGTGTGCCACAGTGTACCACAGTGAACCGAAGTGTACCACAGTGTGCCACGGTGCCCACACTTTACCACAGTGTGCACAGTGTACCACAGTGTGCCACGGTGTACCACACTTTACCACAGTGTGCCACAGTGTACCACAGTGTGCCACGGTGTACCACAGTGTGCCACAGTGTACCACGGTGTACCACACTTTACCACAGTGTGCCACGGTGTACCACACTTTACCACAGTGTGCCACGGTGTACCACACTTTACCACAGTGTGCCACAGTGTGCCACGGTGTACCACACTTTACCACAGTGTGCCACAGTGTTACCACAGTGTGCCACAGTGTGCCACAGTGTACCACAGTGTGCCACGGTGTACCACACTTTACCAGTGTGCCACGGTGTACCATACGGTTACCACAGTGTGCCACGGTGTACCACAGTGTGCCACGTGTACCACAGTGTGCCACGGTGTACCACACTTTACCAGTGTGCCACGGTGTACCACACTTTACCACAGTGTGCCACGGTGTACCACACTTTACCACGGTGTACCACAGTGTGCCACAGTGTGCCACGGTGTACCACACTTTACCACAGTGTACCACAGTGTGCCACGTGTACCACACTTTACCACAGTGTACCACACTTTACCACAGTGTGCCACAGTGTGCCACGGTGTACCACAGTGTGCCACAGTGTACACACACTCAGGCCGTTACAGCCTTATGTCAAATTAATTGCCCAGAACAAGTAACAACAACAACAACAACAACAGTTACATCTAATACGACTCCCTCCAATTAATTTACCCACTCTCTCGGGAAAAGACGAGGAAGATTGGGACGAGTTTTGGAACAAATTCGTTGACCTTGTGGACTCAAAAGAATCTTTACCTAAGAGTAGTAAATTCTCTTATCTTCAAGGCCAATTATCAGGTGAAGCTAAAACAGTAGTATCCCATCTGAGATTAATTAATGACGGCTATGATCTGGCAGTACAACTCCTCAAGGATAATTATGCTGATCCAGAAGTAAGAACATCACATTTAGTTCATGAGCTGTTGCATTTACCCCCACCGGAGGCTTCAGCTGATTCACTCCAAGTCTTCAAGCTGGAGGTGGAGTCAATGATCAAAGCCCTCAGCCTGACAGCAGATACAAACGGGGCTGAGTGGGTCTTGAAAATAATTGTCCAGGAGAAAATACCTAGGGACGTATTGAGACAAATGAGTGCTCATTACAATAAAAGCATCTTATCCATAAATGAAATATCTGAGGGTTTACATTCAGTAATTCATCAATTACGAACACATGACAAATTAAAACCACCAAGTATACCTTCAGAAACCAATAATAGTAAACCAGAGTACCAAAGGTACTCCAAATCAATCTAAACAACACAATTCAACACCAAAGTGGAACAGTGGCAGAGTGGGCATATATGCAGTGTGACCCTCCAAGCCTATAGTTACTGTGTCACCCAAGAACGTGATCCCAAAGAGTACGGGAAGCTAAGAAACATTCAATGTACCATTGCCCTAATTTCCCTGATAGTGACGCCCGTGTCGAGTGACTCAAAGATTTGCAACATTGCACGAGGTGCCTCAGGAAACATAACATCATCGACTGTGAGACCCAATTACACACCTGTAATAGGTGTAACAAAGGTCAGCACCATGCAGCATTGTGCAGAGACACCAAAACAATGTCTCCAAGACCTAAGGTGGAAGATAGTATTCCCACCACAGTACAGTACTGCAAGGTGCAACAAACAACGAGTGTCCAATCGGCATATAATGTGGGAACCGACCTGTGAGATTTATGTTGATTAAATTTATATGAATTTATATAGAATTTATATTTACCTTAATTTATATATTTCGATAGCAATTTGTATGATGTTAACTGGACTGTATTTCTGCAAATTCTCACAAATCGATTCTTGCACATTAGGGGGGGGGGGTTATATTAAATTTATATATATGCAGCCAATCAAACTACAGAATTTAACTACATATATTAGTAAATAAAATTGAGGGTGCCTTATCTTATTGTATGGTAGGCTTAGTCCACCAGGTATAACTAGGATGTAGACACCAAATTATCCTCGTGAGAGGCTAGCTTCCATCACCCAAGTAACTGATGTACCAAGATTAATTCTTGCTTCCTCTTCTTGTTCCTGTCAAAGGGCACTAGCTGTAAAGCCGGAATCCTAATATATGTGTACAGCTATATCAGATAAAACATTTATATATATTAGATAAGGACCAAGGACTAATTACCTGTGTTTNACGCAGGCAGCAGTTACTTGAGTGACGGCCGACCAGTGACGACGCAGGCAGCAGTTACTTGAGTGACGCCGACCGGTGACGACGCAGGCGCAGTTACTTCAGTGACGCCGACCAGTGATGACGCAGGCAGCAGTTACTTGAGTGACGCCGACCAGTGATGACGCAGGCAGCAGTTACTTGAGTGACGGCGACCAGTGATGACGCAGGCAGCAGTTACTTGAGTGACGCCGACCAGTGATGACGCAGGCAGCAGTTACTTGAGTGACGCCGACCAGTGATGACGCAGGCAGCAGTTACTTGAGTGATGGCCGACCAGTGATGACGCAGGTAGCAGTTACATGAGTGACGGCGACCAGTGATGACGCAGGCAGCAGTTACTTGAGTGACGCTGACCAGTGATGACGCAGGCAGCAGTTACTTGAGTGACGGCGACCACTGATGACGCAGGCAGCAGTTACTTAAGTGACGGCCGACCAGTGATGACGCAGGCAGCAGTTACTTGAGTGACGGCCGACCAGTGATGACGCAGGCAGCAGTTACTTGAGTGACGTCGACCAGTGATGACGCAGGCAGCAGTTACTTGAATGACGTCGACCAGTGATGACGCAGGCAGCAGTTACTTGAGTGACGGCCGACCACTGATGACGCAGGGAGCAGTTACTTGAGTGACGTCGACCAGTGATGACGCAGGCAGCAGTTACTTGAGTGACGGCCGACCAGTGATGACGCAGGCAGCAGTTACTTGAGTGACGTCGACCAGTGATGACGCAGGCAGCAGTTACTTGAGTGACGGCCGACCAGTGATGACGCAGGACGCAGTTACTTGAGTGACGGCCGACCAGTGATGACGCAGGCAGCAGTTACTTGAGTGACGTCGACCAGTGATGACGCAGGCAGCAGTTACTTGAGTGACGGCCGACCAGTGATGACGCAGGCAGCAGTTACTTGAGTGACGCCGACCAGTGATGACGCAGGCAGCAGTTACTTGAGTGACGGGCGACCACTGATGACGCAGGCAGCAGTTACTTGAGTGACGGCCGACCAGTGATGACGCAAGCAGCAGTTACTTGAGTGACGCCGACCAGTGATGACGCAGGCAGCAGTTACTTGAGTGACGGCCGACCAGTGATGACGCAGGCAGCAGTTACTTGAGTGACGCCGACCAGTGATGACGCAGGCAGCAGTTACTTGAGTGACGGCTGACCAGTGATGACGCAGGCAGCAGTTACTTGAGTGACGGCCGACCAGTGATGACGCAGGCAGCCGTTTCTTGAGTGACGCCGACCAGTGATGACGCAGGCAGCAGTTACTTGAGTGACGCCGACCAGTGGTCGGTATGGTAAAACAGAACAGAGAAGGATGGGCAGACTGCACATTTCTGGACTACCGAAAAGCCTTTGATACAATACAGCACATGAGACTGCTATTCAAATTTGAGAGGCAGGCAGGAGTAAGCAGAAAGGCCCTAGCATGGGTGAAGAACTACCTAACAGGAAGGAGCCAGAGAGTAATGGTATGGGGCGAGATGTCGGACTGGCGAACAGTAACGAGTGGAGTACCTCAAGGATCGGTGCTGGGACCAATTCTATTTATAATTTACGTTAATGACATTTTACAGGAGTAGAATCCTACATGTCGATGGCCGTGGATGACGCAAGATATCTAATCATCTACTGTCATTGAATCTTTGACTCGAACCCATACTGCCAGGAGCACTATGCAACTGGTGTACAGGAGACCTTAACCACTCAATCATCAGTGACCGTTCAAAAGATGATGGTAGCCGAGGCTATTTGCCCATCATCCCTACGGCACTTTGACGGTAATCTTGGGCATAGTTATTTTATCAAATCATCTCACTTTGTGGGGACACGTGAGCAACACAAATGCGAACAAGCCTGAATGGTCCCCAGGCATATATGCAACTGAAAACTCCACACCCCAGAAGTGACTCGAACCCATACTGCCAGGAGCACTATGCAACTCCTATTCAGTTTTCAGAAGGCCTATTGGCCTAGACCTCCTCTTTCTGCTTCTAAGTTGGTTCGGGGTCTTGAAGTGGGTAGAATATAGTTGTGCATTAATTGGCTATTGATTGCTAGTGTTGACTTTTTTATGTGTAGTGCTTCGCTGATGTCGAGCCTCCTGCTATTGTTGTATCTATCAATGATTTCTGTGTTGTTTGTTAACATTTTTTTGGTGATGGTCTGGTTGTGAGAAGAGATTATATGTTCCTTTATGGAGCCCTGTTGCTTATGCATCGTTAATCGCCTGGAAAGAGACGTTGTTGTCTTGCCTATATACTGAGTTCGTTGGGGCTTACAGTCCCCAAGTGGGCATTTGAAGGCATAGACGACGTTGGTCTCCTTTAAGGCGTTCTGCTTTGTGTCTGGAGAGTTTCTCGTGAGTAGGTTGGCCGTTTTATTGGTTTTTATAGTAAATTGTCAATTGTCAATTGTATTTTCTGATTTTTGTCTGTAGGGATAACGTTCCTATCAACAATATCTTTCAGGACCCTTTCCTCCGTTTTATGAGCTGTGGAAAAGGAGTTCCTGTAAAATAGTCTAATAGAGGGTACAAGTGTTGTGTTGGTTGACTCTTCAGAGGTTGCATGACGTTTCACCTTTCTTTTTATGATGTCTTCAACAAAACCGGTAGAGAAGCCGTTGTTGACTAGGACCTGCCTTACCCTACAGAGTTCTTCATCGACTTGCTTCCATCCTGAGCTGTGGCTGAGAGCACGGTCGGCATAAGTGTTGACGACACTCCACTTGTACCTGTCTGGGCAGTCACTATTGGCATTGAGGCACATTCCTATGTTTGTTTCCTTGGTGTAGACTGCAGTGTGGAAGCATCCGCTCCTTTCCGTGACTGTTACATCTAGAAAGGGCAGCTTCCCATCCTTCTCCATCTCGTAAGTGAAACTCAACACAGAATTCCGCTCGAATGCCTCCTTCAGCTGCTCCAGACGTCTGGCATCAGGTACCTGCGTAAAATGTCGTCAACATACCTGCAGTATATGGCTGGTTTTAAGTCCATGTCAACTAAGACCCTCTGCTCGATGGTACCCATGTAGAAGTTCACAAACAGGACACCTAAGGAAGACATCATGGCCTCCCTCAGACCTTCCCAAATGGTCTGATGTTCCCATTAGAACATCATTCAGTCCCAGACCGTCTAAGTGGCTGGGCACCATTCCTACCCTCCCCCCCCCATCCCAAGTCCTTGTCCTGAGCCCTTCCAAGTGCTATATAGTCGTAATGGCTTGGCGTTTTCCCTTGATAATACCCTCCCATCAGAACACTGGGAACATCATGTGATCTGATGTTCCCATCACTGAAATATAAGAAAAACAATTAAAATATGAAATGAAAATATAACAAAAAATAAACCATTATCACGAAATGAACGGTATGGTAAACAACACAGTTCAATTCCAATGCAATTCACACAAAATAATTAAATCAAAATGAAAAAAATCTATTTATCAGTGCAATCAGAAACAGTGAAATGTAATTGTAAATCATTTAGTATTAGTACATTTAGTGTTATTAGTACATCCAAGAATATACTAATAACAAAAACAGGAACCTCTTTGAGCACCAACGTATATACCAAGCCCACCAACATAGGATTATGCCTGAACGGTAGAAGTGAGTGCCCCCAAAGATACAAAGCCAGTGTTCTCAATGCTTATATTCGTCGAGCGCTTACCCACTGCTCTGAATGGAGCAACGTGAGTAGAGAGTTTGAAAGAGTAACTCAGGTATTGGTGAACAACGGATATAGCAACGCGGAAATAAACGCTGCTATAAGAAGACACTTGGACCGTTGGTGTAATCCAGAACCTAGAACAGAAACCACAATACCTCCAATAAAATTATATTACAAATCAACCATGCACAGTGAACATATAAAAGAGGAAAGAGTAATGAAAGAAATAATCCGCAAAGGAGTAAAAAGCATTACTCCTAACCAAAACATAGACCTGATCATATTCTACAAAACCAAGAAGACTTCCGAACTCCTTATCAAAAACAGCCCGAAGCCGACGGAGAACCCTCTACAGCAGTCAAGCGTTGTAAACATGTACACTTGCCCCCACGAAGGATGTAACCTTCAATCTAAGTACATAGGTATGACGTCGACCAAGCTGACGAGGCGTTTGACATGCCATCTTCAATCCGGTGCCCCAGGAATCACATGAGACAAGCCCATGACATCACCCTAACAAGAGAAATGTTGAACAAAAATACCTGTATAATAGACAAAACCCAAGATGGAAGAAGATTACAAATTCTTGTAGTCACATACACATAAGAATAGAACAACCTGCCATGAACACCCGAATCACTGAACTATTTACTCTACCCATCATGAGAGTAAGGACAAGACCAGAACATAACGATGCCAACACAGAAGACACTCTTCAACATAACAGGCCAATTACACCTGATTGATCTTTGGGATAGGAGCTGCCTCGTATGGGCCAATAGGCCTTCTGCAGTTACCTTTATTCTTATGTTCTTATGTGCTTCGTCCCCCATTTATCCCTTATATACCCCCTTGTTTTTACCTTTATTGTGCTTGTCTTATCACCTGACCCCGTACGGGTATAAATCAACGAGTTATGTAGTTCCTTTTCACTTGAGAATGAACCATGGAGGCTCGAAACGTTGTGCAAATTGTATAAATAAGTGTAATACATTCTATAGTAATTCACTTTTTCTTCACCTTGAAATAACGAAAATGAGTTTTGGAGAACTCCTCTTTCAGCTAAGCCCTGATGCTAGGAAAATAGTTAGAGGGATAGAAGCCCTAAATCAGAAGATAGTAAATACTGAATACTGACCGGACATAAGGAGGTGATAGCCAAAGCTATTTGAACCACTTCCCCGCCGGCACTTGGATGGTAATCTTGGGCATAGTATTTATCAAATCACCTCATTCTTTGGGGCACACGTGAGAACACAAATGCGAACAAATATATATATTTGTGGTGGTTCAAATAGCTTCGGGGGTGGTTCAAATGGGGGGGGGTTCAAATGGGGGGGGGTTTCAAATAGCTTCTGCTATCACCTCCTTATGTCTGGTCGTGATGGTCGAGTGGATTAAGTGTCCCGTACATACCAGATGCGTTGCTCCTGGCAGTATGTGTTCGAGTCACTTCTGGGGTGTGAGTTTTCAGTTGTATATAGTCCTAGGGACCATTCAGGCTTGTTTGTACATATATATATTTATATATATATATATATATATATATATATATATACATATATATCTATATATATATATATATATATATATATATATATATATATATATATATATATATATATATGCGCGTTCGATCCCCGATGGTGAACGTTAACAACTCCCAGATCGTTGTTCTCAAATGACTTTCAATGTTACATAATCAGACTAGCTTAGTGATTTCTTCTCATAATAAATTTAGTTTTCCTTATGTTCCGTTTCCTGCCTCCTTCCCTGTCTCACCCTTCCCCACACCTCTCAGCAGAGCCGTCACAGTGAGAGGTGTGTCAGCCGTGCACACACTCGCCCTGCTGGTAGAGAGGGAGGCGGGAGATGAGGGATGCTGGGTCGGCACGTGGCGGGGATTACTGGCCCTCACAACCATCCCAACAACACCAGGGACAGGAGGAAACCCAGCCTCTCAGACCCCCATCTTGCTGCACCTCTTTTTCTCTGCCTCTCCTTGTTCCCACGCACATTTAATGTTCAAATTTTACTCCGAACGGTGGGTTTATTGGTTCAATCATCCAGTGAGTGGACACACCGCCATAGCAGCATGTACACACTCCCAAATAGGAAGAAAACCCGCTTGGTTGTTCATCCTGTCACTTGTACCCAGACACATCTGGGACTTGCTGTCTCAAGTGAAGAGTTTAAAAACAAGAAGACTAACATTTTAACATCCCCTAAACTTTCGTTATCTTGCAGGTGCAAAGCGGGAGAATCGTTTTAAGAACAGTATCTATATATGACAAATAGTGTTTTCCTAACTTAAACAATGTTGGGTTATTATTCTACACATTAAAATGTCTCTTAGATTAGCAGTCTCTCAGGTGATCTCTTTCATTCTCAACACAGATTCTGCAACTCCGCTGCTCAGCTGTTGTTTCCATCCGACACTCCATGAGTATTTGTACCCAACACGAATTCTCTATTACTGATTATCTCCCTCGGCCATCTCCCCTCCGTCCATAATGACTGGGATTGTCAGCTGCCACCATATTGTACCAGGGTACAGATTGACTGATTTGTTCTTCTATCCTCCTGTCCTAGTTACCTTGTCACGGTGATGTTGTGGAATGATACCTCTTACTAGGAAGACCGATTTCAACGAGGGAGGGGGGACTCCACAGGAACTTGATCACACTTCTGTGACTGTTTAGTGCTCTCAAAATTCTTTGAATTTCAGTGGTTATCGCTTGGTTTTCCGCCTGTTTTCCTAAAGCTTTGTATTGCAGCATGTGATTCAGAGCAGCTCACTGCACCTTTAGTGTTTCTTCAAGGCCTTTTATGCTTGAACATGACAGTGCCATAGTTCTCGTTGTGTGTTTTCCATTTAGTTTTGAAAGACATTTTTCCTAGCTAAACTGTATGCTGCTCTCCGCCTTGTCATTACGAAGTTTAGATGAAGCGTCAATGTAGATTTCATCCAATTAATTCCTCGAAATACTTATACTCATTTCTTGTCGTATCATGTTGGATTTGTTAGTTGTCTTAACTTTTATTTTAATCTTATATTTTTCATTCTCCTAGGAAGGTGACCTCCTTAGAGACATCTTCTTACACAAACACATGAAATTCGTCCAGGTACCAACTAATCGTTGACTGCAGTCTTTTGCTTTTCCTGTTTCCTCTTGTAATTAAAACAGAATTGAGCTCTTTTATTGGCAATTATATTTTAGTGAGGGGGTTTCAAGCTTAACTAGGAGCTTAGCGTTCATTTCCTAACTCTGCTGTTAACATTTGATGATATAGTTCTCATAGGGTCAGCGCTTTGACAATTTGGGGCTACAGGAATGATGCCATGGCCTACTTGTGTGTGCTTTTAATCCTGTTTACGTTCGCTTTGAGAATATGTCTATGACGGAGCGCACATATCTCAATTTCTAACATTTCAGATATTCTGAAAACTGCAGAAGACGTTTGGGCAAAATGACTCCGCCGTTTTCAGCAATTGGCATATTTTCGGTAAAAAAGTCGTAAATTTGAAACTGAAAATAGGTGCAGAGAGTCAAAATTCAGCTAAAAAATGACGTTCAGGAGTCAAATTTTCGACATTTCAGATAATNTATATATATATATATATATATATATATATATATATATATATGCCATAAGTGACACAGCCATAAGTGACACCGCCATAAGTGACACCGCCATAAGTAACGCCGCCATAAGTGACGCAACCATAAGTGACACCGCC
This sequence comes from Procambarus virginalis, assembly GCA_020271785.1. Lineage (NCBI taxonomy): Eukaryota > Metazoa > Arthropoda > Malacostraca > Decapoda > Cambaridae > Procambarus > Procambarus virginalis. Next base: position 38,094 of record WNGS01003474.1, on the reverse strand, counting down.
ATAAGTGACACAGCCATAAGTAACGCCGCCATAAGTGACACAGCCATAAGTGACACCACCATAAGTGACGCCGTAATAAGTGACACAGCCATAAGTAACGCCGCCAAAAGTGACACCACCATAAGTGACACAGCCATAAGTGACACTGCCATAAGAGACATAGCCATAAGTGACACTGCCATAAGTGACACCGCTATAAGTGACACCACCATAAGTGACACCGCCATAAGTGACACTGCAATAAGTGACACAGCCATAAGTGACACCACCATAAGTAACACCACCATAAGTGACACCACCATAAGTGACACCACCATAAGTGGCACCGCCATAAGTGACACCATCATAATGGGAGCGGCCATAAGTGACACCACCATAAGTGACACCGCAAAAAGTGACACTGCCATAAGTGACACAGCTATAAGTGATACCACCATAAGTGACACCGCCATAAGTGACACCGCCATAAGTGGCACCGCCATAAGTAACACATCCGTAAGTGACACCACCATAAGTGACACAGCCATAAGTGACACCGCCATAAGTGACACCACCATAAATGACACAGCCATAAGTAACACAGCCATAAGTGACACCTCTATTAGTGACACAACAATAAGTGTCACCGCCATAAGTTACACAGCCATAAGTGACACAGCCATAAGTGACACAGATATAAGTGTCACCGCCATAAGTGACACCGTCATAAGTGACACCGCTATAAGTGATGCAGTCGTAAGTGACGCAGCCATAAGCGACACTGCCATAAGTGACACAGCCATAAGTGACGCAGTCATAAGTGACGCAGCCATAAGTGACACCACCATAAGTGACACCACCATAAGTGACACCGCCATAACTGACACCGCCATAAGTGACACAGTCATAAGTGACACCACCATAAGTGACACCACCATAAGTGACACCGCCATAAGTGACAGTACCATAAGTGACACAGCCATAAGTGACACCACCATACGTGACACCACCATAAGTGACACCACCATAAGTGACACAGCCATAAGTGACACCGCTATAAGTGACACAGCCATAAGTGACAGCAATAAGTGACAGCACTATAAGTGACACTGCTATAAGTGACACCGCCATAAGCGACACCACCATAAGTGACACCACCATAAGTGACACCACCATAAGTGACACAACCATAAGTGACACCACCATAAGTGACACCACCATAAGTGACACAGCCATAAGCGACACCACCATAAGTGACACACCATAAGTGACACCACCATAAGTGACACAGCCATAAGTGACACCACCATAAGTGACACCACCATAAGTGACACAGCCATAAGTGACACCACCATAAGTGACACCACCATAAGTGACACCACCGTAAGTGACACCACCATAAGTGACACACCCATAAGTGACACAACCATAAGTGACACCACCATAAGTGACACCACCATAAGTGACACAGCCATAAATGACACAGCCATAAGTGACACAGCCATAAGTGACACCACAATAAGTGACACCACCATAAGTGACACAGCCATAAGTGACACAGCCATAAGTGACACAGCCATAAGTGACTCCACCATAAGTGACACCACCATAAGTGACACAGTCATAAGTGACACAGCCATAAGTGACACCACCATAAGTGACACCACCATAAGTGACACAGCCATAAGTGACAGCCATAAGTGACACCACCATAAGTGACACCACCATAAGTGACACCACCATAAGTGACACAGCCATAAGTGACACCACCATAAGTGACACAGCCATAAGTGACACCACCATAAGTGACACAGCCATAAGTGACACAGCCATAAGTGACACCACCATAAGTGACACAGCCATAATGACACCACCATAAGTGACACCACCATAAGTGACACAGCCATAAGTGACACAGCCATAAGTGACACCACCATAAGTGACACCACCAAAAGTGACACCACCATAAGTGACACAGCCATAAGTGACACCACCATAAGTGACACCACCATAAGTGACACCACCATAAGTGACACAGCCATAAGTGACACAGCCATAAGTGACACCACCATAAGTGACACCACCATAAGTGACACCACCTTAAGTGACACAGCCATAAGTGACACAGCCATAAGTGACACAACCATAAGTGACACACCATAAGTGACACAGCCATAAGACACAGCCATAAGTGACACAGCCATAAGTGACACCACCATAAGTGACACAGCCATAAGTGACACAGCCATAAGTGACACCACCATAAGTGACACAGCCATAAGTGACACAGCCATAAGTGACACCACCATAAGTGACACAGCCATAAGTGACACCACAAAGACCATAAATAAGTGACACAGCCATAAGTGACACAGCCATAAGTGACACCACCATAAGTGACACAGCCATAAGTGACACCACCATAAGTGACACCACCATAAGTGACACCACCTTAAGTGACACAGCCATAAGTGACACAGCCATAAGTGACACCACCATAAGTGACACAGCCATAAGTGACACAGCCATAAGTGACACAGCCATAAGTGACACACCATAAGTGACACAGCCATAAGTGACACCACCATAAGTGACACCACACCATAAGTGACACGGCCATAAGTGACACAGCCATAAGTGACACCACCATAAGTGACACCACCATAAGTGACACAGCCATAAGTGACAGCCATAAGTGACACCACCATAAGTGACACAGCCATAAGTGACACCACCATAAGTGACACAGCCATAAGTGACACCACCATAAGTGACACCACCATAAGTGACACAGCCATAAGTGAGACCACCATAAGTGACACAGCCATAAGTGACACAGCCATAAGTGACACAGCCATAAGTGACACCACCATAAGTGACACCACCATAAGTGACACAGCCATAAGTGACACAGCCATAAGTGACCACCACCATAAGTGACACCACCATAAGTGACACAGCCATAAGTGACACAGCCATAAGTGACACCACCATAAGTGACACCACCATAAGTGACACCACCTTAAGTGACACAGCCATAAGTGACACAGCCATAAGAGACACAACCATAAGTGACACCACCATAAGTGACACAGCCATAAGTGACACCACCATAAGTGACACCACCATAAGTGACACAGCCATAGTGACACCACCCATAAGTGACACCACCATAAGTGACACAGCCATAAGTGACACCACCATAAGTGACACACCATAAGTGACCCACCATAAGTGACACCACCATAAGTGACACCACCATAAGTGACACAGCCATAAGTGACACAGCCATAAGTGACACTACCATAAGTGACACCACCATAAGTGACACAGCCATAAGTGACACCACTATAAGTGACACCGCCATAAGTGACACCACCATAAATGACACAGCCATAAGTGACACATCCATAAGTGACACAGCCATAAGTGACACATCCATAAGTGACACAGCCATAAGTGACACAGCCATAAGTGACACATCCATAAGTGACACAGCCATAAGTGACACCACCATAAGTGACACCACCATAAGTGACACCACCATAAGTGACACAGCCATAAGTGACACCACCAAAAGTGACACAGCCATATGTGACACCACCATAAGTGACACAGCCATAAGTGACACAGCCATAAGTGACACCACCATAAGTGACACAGCCATAAGTGACACCACCATAAGTGACACCACCATAAGTGACACCAACATAAGTGACACCACCATAAGTACACAGCCATAAGTGACACCACCATAAGTGACACCACCATAAATGACAACTCCATAAGTGACACAGCCATAAGTGACACCACCATAAGTGACACCACCATAAGTGACACAGCCATAAGTGACACCACCATAAGTGACACCACCATAAGTGACACAGCCATAAGTGACACCACCATAAGTGACACCACCATAAGTGACACCACCATAAGTGACACCACCGTAAGTGACACCACCATAAGTGACACACCCATAAGTGACACAACCATAAGTGACACCACCATAAGTGACACCACCATAAGTGACACAGCCATAAATGACACAGCCATAAGTGACACAGCCATAAGTGACACCACCATAAGTGACACCACTATAAGTGACACCACCTTAAGTGACACAGCCATAAGTGACACAGCCATAAGTGACACAACCATAAGTGACACCACCATAAGTGACACAGCCATAAGTGACACCACCATAAGTGACACCACCATAAGTGACACAGCCATAAGTGACACAGCCATAAGTGACACAGCCATAAGTGACACCACCATAAGTGACACCACCATAAGTGACACAGCCATAAGTGACACCACCATAAGTGACACCACTATAAGTGACACCACCATAAGTGACACAGCCATAAGTGACACAGCCATAAGTGACACAACCATAAGTGACACAGCCATAAGTGACACAGCCATAAGTGACACCACCATAAGTGACACCACCATAAGTGACACAGCCATAAGTGACACAGCCATAAGTGACACCACCATAAGTGACACCACCATAAGTGACACCACCTTAAGTGACACAGCCATAAGTGACACAGCCATAAGAGACACAACCATAAGTGACACCACCATAAGTGACACAGCCATAAGTGACACCACCATAAGTGACACCACCATAAGTGACACAGCCATAAGTGACACCACCATAAGTGACACCACTATAAGTGACACCACCTTAAGTGACACAGCCATAAGTGACACAGCCATAAGTGACACAACCATAAGTGACACCACCATAAGTGACACAGCCATAAGTGACACCACCATAAGTGACACCACCATAAGTGACACAGCCATAAGTGACACCACCATAAGTGACACCACCATAAGTGACACAGCCATAAGTGACACCACCATAAGTGACACCACCATAAGTGACACCACCATAAGTGACACAGCCATAAGTGACACAGCCATAAGTGACACTACCATAAGTGACACCACCATAAGTGACACAGCCATAAGTGACACCACCATAAGTGACACCGCCATAAGTGACACCACCATAAATGACACCACTATAAGTGACACCACCATAAGTGACACAGCCATAAGTGACACAGCCATAAGTGACACCACCATAAGTGACACCACCATAAGTGACACCACCATAAGTGACACAGCCATAAGTGACACCACCAAAAGTGACACAGCCATAAGTGACACCACCATAAGTGACACAGCCATAAGTGACACAGCCATAAGTGACACCACCATAAGTGACACAGCCATAAGTGACACCACCATAAGTGACACCACCATAAGTGACACCAACATAAGTGACACCACCATAAGTACACAGCCATAAGTGACACCACCATAAGTGACACCACCATAAATGACAACTCCATAAGTGACACAGCCATAAGTTACACAGCCATAAGTGACACCATTATAAGTGACACCACCTTAAGTGACACAGCCATAAGTGACACAGCCATAAGTGACACAACCATAAGTGACACCACCATAAGTGACACAGCCATAAGTGACACCACCATAAGTGACACCACCATAAGTGACACAGCCATAAGTGACACAGCCATAAGTGACACAGCCATAAGTGACACAGCCATAAGTGACACCACTATAAGTGACACCACCATAAGTGACAAAACCATAAGTGACACAGCCATAAGTGACACAGCCATAAGTGATACCACCATAAGTGACACCACCATAAGTGACGCAGCCATAAGTGACACAGCTATAAGTGATACCACTATAAGTGACACCACCAAAAGTGACACCACCATAAGTGACACCACCATAAGTGNTTCGCATTTGTGTTCCTCACGTGTGCCCCAAAGAATGAGGTGATTTGATAAAATACTATGCCCAAGATTACCATCCAGTGCCGGCGGGGAAGTGGTTCAAATAGCTTTGGCTATCACCTCCTTATGTCCGGTCAGTATTCAGTATTTACTATCTTCTGATTTAGGGCTTCTATCCCTCTAACTATTTTCCTAGCATCAGGGCTTAGCTGAAAGAGGAGTTCTCCAAAACTCATTTTCGTTATTTCAAGGTGAAGAAAAAGTGAATTACTATAGAATGTATTACACTTATTTATACAATTTGCACAACGTTTCGAGCCTCCATGGTTCATTCTCAAGTGAAAAGGAACTACATAACTCGTTGATTTATACCCGTACGGGGTCAGGTGATAAGACAAGCACAATAAAGGTAAAAACAAGGGGGTATATAAGGGATAAATGGGGGACGAAGCACATAAGAACATAAGAATAAAGGTAACTGCAGAAGGCCTATTGGCCCATACGAGGCAGCTCCTATCCCAAAGATCAATCAGGTGTAATTGGCCTGTTATGTTGAAGAGTGTCTTCTGTGTTGGCATCGTTATGTTCTGGTCTTGTCCTTACTCTCATGATGGGTAGAGTAAATAGTTCAGTGATTCGGGTGTTCATGGCAGGTTGTTCTATTCTTATGTGTATGTGACTACAAGAATTTGTAATCTTCTTCCATCTTGGGTTTTGTCTATTATACAGGTATTTTTGTTCAACATTTCTCTTGTTAGGGTGATGTCATGGGCTTGTCTCATGTGATTCCTGGGGGCACCGGATTGAAGATGGCATGTCAAACGCCTCGTCAGCTTGGTCGACGTCATACCTATGTACTTAGATTGAAGGTTACATCCTTCGTGGGGGCAAGTGTACATGTTTACAACGCTTGACTGCTGTAGAGGGTTCTCCGTCGGCTTCGGGCTGTTTTTGATAAGGAGTTCGGAAGTCTTCTTGGTTTTGTAGAATATGATCAGGTCTATGTTTTGGTTAGGAGTAATGCTTTTTACTCCTTTGCGGATTATTTCTTTCATTACTCTTTCCTCTTTTATATGTTCACTGTGCATGGTTGATTTGTAATATAATTTTATTGGAGGTATTGTGGTTTCTGTTCTAGGTTCTGGATTACACCAACGGTCCAAGTGTCTTCTTATAGCAGCGTTTATTTCCGCGTTGCTATATCCGTTGTTCACCAATACCTGAGTTACTCTTTCAAACTCTCTACTCACGTTGCTCCATTCAGAGCAGTGGGTAAGCGCTCGACGAATATAAGCATTGAGAACACTGGCTTTGTATCTTTGGGGGCACTCACTTCTACCGTTCAGGCATAATCCTATGTTGGTGGGCTTGGTATATACGTTGGTGCTCAAAGAGGTTCCTGTTTTTGTTATTAGTATATTCTTGGATGTACTAATAACACTAAATGTACTAATACTAAATGATTTACAATTACATTTCACTGTTTCTGATTGCACTGATAAATAGATTTTTTTCATTTTGATTTAATTATTTTGTGTGAATTGCATTGGAATTGAACTGTGTTGTTTACCATACCGTTCATTTCGTGATAATGGTTTTTTTTGTTATATTTTCATTTCATATTTTAATTGTTTTTCTTATATTTCAGTGATGGGAACATCAGATCACATGATGTTCCCAGTGTTCTGATGGGAGGGTATTATCAAGGGAAAACGCCAAGCCATTACGACTATATAGCACTTGGAAGGGCTCAGGACAAGGACTTGGGATGGGGGGGGGAGGGTAGGAATGGTGCCCAGCCACTTAGACGGTCTGGGACTGAATGATGTTCTAATGGGAACATCAGACCATTTGGGAAGGTCTGAGGGAGGCCATGATGTCTTCCTTAGGTGTCCTGTTTGCGAACTTCTACATGGGCACCATCGAGCAGAAGGTCTTAGTTGACATGGACTTAAAACCCGCCATATACTGCAGGTATGTTGACGACATTTTTACGCAGGTACCTGATGCCAGACGTCTGGAGCAGCTGAAGGAGGCATTCGAGCGGAATTCTGTGTTGAGTTTCACTTACGAGATGGAGAAGGATGGGAAGCTGCCCTTTCTAGATGTAACAGTCACGGAAAGGAGCGGATGCTTCCACACTGCAGTCTACACCAAGGAAACAAACATAGGAATGTGCCTCAATGCCAATAGTGACTGCCCAGACAGGTACAAGTGGAGTGTCGTCAACACTTATGCCGACCGTGCTCTCAGCCACAGCTCAGGATGGAAGCAAGTCGATGAAGAACTCTGTAGGGTAAGGCAGGTCCTAGTCAACAACGGCTTCTCTACCGGTTTTGTTGAAGACATCATAAAAAGAAAGGTGAAACGTCATGCAACCTCTGAAGAGTCAACCAACACAACACTTGTACCCTCTATTAGACTATTTTACAGGAACTCCTTTTCCACAGCTCATAAAACGGAGGAAAGGGTCCTGAAAGATATTGTTGATAGGAACGTTATCCCTACAGACAAAAATCAGAAAATACAATTGACAATTGACAATTTACTATAAAAACCAATAAAACGGCCAACCTACTCACGAGAAACTCTCCAGACACAAAGCAGAACGCCTTAAAGAAGACCAACGTCGTCTATGCCTTCAAATGCCCACTTGGGGACTGTAAGCCCCAACGAACTCAGTATATAGGCAAGACAACAACGTCTCTTTCCAGGCGATTAACGATGCATAAGCAACAGGGCTCCATAAAGGAACATATAATCTCTTCTCACAACCAGACCATCACCAAAAAAATGTTAACAAACAACACAGAAATCATTGATAGATACAACAATAGCAGGAGGCTCGACATCAGCGAAGCACTACACATAAAAAAGTCAACACTAGCAATCAATAGCCAATTAATGCACAACTATATTCTACCCACTTCAAGACCCCGAACCAACTTAGAAGAAGAAAGAGAAGGTCTAGGCCAATAGGCCTTCTGAAAACTGAATAGGAGTTGCATAGTGCTCCTGGCAGTATGGGTTCGAGTCACTTCTGGGGTGTGGAGTTTTCAGTTGCATATATGCCTGGGGACCATTCAGGCTTGTTCGCATTTGTGTTGCTCACGTGTCCCCACAAAGTGAGATGATTTGATAAAATAACTATGCCCAAGATTACCGTCAAAGTGCCGTAGGGATGATGGGCAAATAGCCTCGGCTACCATCATCTTTTGAACGGTCACTGATGATTGAGTGGTTAAGGTCTCCTGTACACCAGTTGCATAGTGCTCCTGGCAGTATGGGTTCGAGTCAAAGATTCAATGACAGTAGATGATTAGATATCTTGCGTCATCCACGGCCATCGACATGTAGGATTCTACTCCTGTAAAATGTCATTAACGTAAATTATAAATAGAATTGGTCCCAGCACCGATCCTTGAGGTACTCCACTCGTTACTGTTCGCCAGTCCGACATCTCGCCCCATACCATTACTCTCTGGCTCCTTCCTGTTAGGTAGTTCTTCACCCATGCTAGGGCCTTTCTGCTTACTCCTGCCTGCCTCTCAAATTTGAATAGCAGTCTCATGTGCTGTATTGTATCAAAGGCTTTTCGGTAGTCCAGAAATGTGCAGTCTGCCCATCCTTCTCTGTTCTGTTTTACCATACCGACCACTGGTCGGCGTCACTCAAGTAACTGCTGCCTGCGTCATCACTGGTCGGCGTCACTCAAGAAACGGCTGCCTGCGTCATCACTGGTCGGCCGTCACTCAAGTAACTGCTGCCTGCGTCATCACTGGTCAGCCGTCACTCAAGTAACTGCTGCCTGCGTCATCACTGGTCGGCGTCACTCAAGTAACTGCTGCCTGCGTCATCACTGGTCGGCCGTCACTCAAGTAACTGCTGCCTGCGTCATCACTGGTCGGCGTCACTCAAGTAACTGCTGCTTGCGTCATCACTGGTCGGCCGTCACTCAAGTAACTGCTGCCTGCGTCATCAGTGGTCGCCCGTCACTCAAGTAACTGCTGCCTGCGTCATCACTGGTCGGCGTCACTCAAGTAACTGCTGCCTGCGTCATCACTGGTCGGCCGTCACTCAAGTAACTGCTGCCTGCGTCATCACTGGTCGACGTCACTCAAGTAACTGCTGCCTGCGTCATCACTGGTCGGCCGTCACTCAAGTAACTGCGTCCTGCGTCATCACTGGTCGGCCGTCACTCAAGTAACTGCTGCCTGCGTCATCACTGGTCGACGTCACTCAAGTAACTGCTGCCTGCGTCATCACTGGTCGGCCGTCACTCAAGTAACTGCTGCCTGCGTCATCACTGGTCGACGTCACTCAAGTAACTGCTCCCTGCGTCATCAGTGGTCGGCCGTCACTCAAGTAACTGCTGCCTGCGTCATCACTGGTCGACGTCATTCAAGTAACTGCTGCCTGCGTCATCACTGGTCGACGTCACTCAAGTAACTGCTGCCTGCGTCATCACTGGTCGGCCGTCACTCAAGTAACTGCTGCCTGCGTCATCACTGGTCGGCCGTCACTTAAGTAACTGCTGCCTGCGTCATCAGTGGTCGCCGTCACTCAAGTAACTGCTGCCTGCGTCATCACTGGTCAGCGTCACTCAAGTAACTGCTGCCTGCGTCATCACTGGTCGCCGTCACTCATGTAACTGCTACCTGCGTCATCACTGGTCGGCCATCACTCAAGTAACTGCTGCCTGCGTCATCACTGGTCGGCGTCACTCAAGTAACTGCTGCCTGCGTCATCACTGGTCGGCGTCACTCAAGTAACTGCTGCCTGCGTCATCACTGGTCGCCGTCACTCAAGTAACTGCTGCCTGCGTCATCACTGGTCGGCGTCACTCAAGTAACTGCTGCCTGCGTCATCACTGGTCGGCGTCACTGAAGTAACTGCTGCCTGCGTCGTCACCGGTCGGCGTCACTCAAGTAACTGCTGCCTGCGTCGTCACTGGTCGGCCGTCACTCAAGTAACTGCTGCCTGCGTCATCAGTGGTCTGCCGTCACTCAAGTAACTGTTGCCTGCGTCATCAGTGGTCGGCCGTCACTCAAGTAACTGCTGCCTGCGTCATCAGTGGTCGGCGTCACACAAGTAACTGCTGCCTGCGTCATCACTGGTCGCCGTCACTCAAGTAACTGCTACCTGCGTCATCACTGGTCGGCCGTCACTCAAGTAACTGCTGCCTGCGTCATCACTGGTCGGCGTCACTCAAGTAACTGCTGCCTGCGTCATCACTGGTCGCCGTCACTCATGTAACTGCTACCTGCGTCATCACTGGTAGGCCGTCACTCAAGTAACTGCTGCCTGCGTCATCACTGGTCGCCGTCACTCAAGTAACTGCTGCCTGCGTCATCACTGGTCGGCGTCACTCAAGTAACTGCTGCTTGCGTCATCAGTGGTCCCCGTCACTCAAGTAACTGCTGCCTGCGTCATCACTGGTCGGCGTCACTCAAGTAACTGCTGCCTGCGTCATCACTGGTCGGCGTCACTCAAGTAACTGCTGCCTGCGTCATCACTGGTCGGCGTCACTCAAGTAACTGCTGCCTGCGTCATCACTGGTCGGCGTCACTCATGTAACTGCTGCCTGCGTCATCACTTGTCGGCCGTCACTCAAGTAACTGCTGCCTGCGTCATCACTGGTCGGCCGTCACTCAAGTAACTGCTGCCTGCGTCATCACTGGTCGGCCGTCACTCAAGTAACTGCTGCCTGCGTCATCAGTGGTCGGCCGTCACTCAAGTAACTGCTGCCTGCGTCATCAGTGGTCGGCCGTCACTCAAGTAACTGCTGCCTGCGTCATCAGTGGTCGGCCGTCACTCAAGTAACTGCTGCCTGCGTCATCAGTGGTCGGCCGTCACTCAAGTAACTGCTGCCTGCGTCATCAGTGGTCGGCGTCACTCAAGTAACTGCTGCCTGCGTCATCACTGGTCGCTGTCACTCAAGTAACTGCTGCCTGCGTCATCACTGGTCGGCCGTCACTCAAGTAACTGCTGCCTGCGTCATCACTGGTCGGCGTCACTCAAGTAACTGCTGCCTGCGTCATCACTGGTCGGCGTCACTCAAGTAACTGCTGCCTGCGTCATCACTGGTCGGCCGTCACTCAAGTAACTGCTGCCTGCGTCATCACTGGTCGGCCGTCACTCAAGTAACTGCTGCCTGCGTCATCACTGGTCGCCGTCACTCAAGTAACTGCTGCCTGCGTCATCACTGGTCGGCCGTCACTCAAGTAACTGCTGCCTGCGTCATCACTGGTCGGCGTCACTCAAGTAACTGCTGCCTGCGTCATCACTGGTCGGCCGTCACTCAAGTAACTGCTGCCTGCGTCATCACTGGTCGGCCGTCACTCAAGTAACTGCTGCCTGCGTCATCACTGGTCGCCGTCACTCAAGTAACTGCTGCCTGCGTCATCACTGGTCGGCGTCACTCAAGTAACTGCTGCCTGCGTCATCACTGGTCGGCGTCACTCAAGTAACTGCTGCCTGCGTCATCACTGGTCGGCGTCACTCAAGTAACTGCTGCCTGCGTCATCACTGGTCGGCCGTCACTCAAGTAACTGCTGCCTGCGTCATCACTGGTCGGCCGTCACTCAAGTAACTGCTGCCTGCGTCATCACTGGTCGGCCGTCACTCAAGTAACTGCTGCCTGCGTCATCACTGGTCGCCGTCACTCAAGTAACTGCTGCCTGCGTCATCACTGGTCGCCGTCACTCAAGTAACTGCTGCCTGCGTCATCACTGGTCGGCCGTCACTCAAGTAACTGCTGCCTGCGTCATCACTGGTCGGCCGTCACTCAAGTAACTGCTGCCTGCGTCATCACTGGTCGGCCGTCACTCAAGTAACTGCTGCCTGCGTCATCACTGGTCGGCCGTCACTCAAGTAACTGCTGCCTGCGTCATCACTGGTCGGCGTCACTCAAGTAACTGCTGCCTGCGTCATCACTGGTCGGCCGTCACTCAAGTAACTGCTGCCTGCGTCATCACTGGTCGGCGTCACTCAAGTAACTGCTGCCTGCGTCATCACTGGTCGGCCGTCACTCAAGTAACTGCTGCCTGCGTCATCACTGGTCGGCCGTCACTCAAGTAACTGCTGCCTGCGTCATCACTGGTCGCCGTCACTCAAGTAACTGCTGCCTGCGTCATCACTGGTCGGCGTCACTCAAGTAACTGCTGCCTGCGTCATCACTGGTCGGCGTCACTCAAGTAACTGCTGCCTGCGTCATCACTGGTCGGCGTCACTCAAGTAACTGCTGCCTGCGTCATCACTGGTCGGCCGTCACTCAAGTAACTGCTGCCTGCGTCATCACTGGTCGGCCGTCACTCAAGTAACTGCTGCCTGCGTCATCACTGGTCGCCGTCACTCAAGTAACTGCTGCCTGCGTCATCACTGGTCGGCCGTCACTCAAATAACTGCTGCCTGCGTCATCAGTGGTCGCCGTCACTCAAATAACTGCTGCCTGCGTCATCACTGGTCGGCGTCACTCAAGTAACTGCTGCCTGCGTCATCAGTGGTCGCCGTCACTCAAGTAACTGCTGCCTGCGTCATCACTGGTCGGCGTCACTCAAGTAACTGCTGCCTGCGTCATCACTGGTCGGCCGTCACTCAAGTAACTGCTGCCTGCGTCATCACTGGTCGGCCGTCACTCAAGTAACTGCTGCCTGCGTCATCACTGGTCGGCGTCACTCAAGTAACTGCTGCCTGCGTCATCACTGGTCGCCGTCACTCAGGTAACTGCTACCTGCGTCATCACTGGTCGGCGTCACTCAAGTAACTGCTGCCTGCGTCATCACTGGTCGGCCGTCACTCAAGTAACTGCTGCCTGCGTCATCACTGGTCGGCCGTCACTCAAGTAACTGCTGCCTGCGTCATCACTGGTCGGCGTCACTCAAGTAACTGCTGCCTGCGTCATCACTGGTCGCCGTCACTCAGGTAACTGCTACCTGCGTCAACACTGGTCGGCCGTCACTCAAGTAACTGCTGCCTGCGTCATCACTGGTCGCCGTCACTCAAGTAACTGCTGCCTGCGTCATCACTGGTCGGCGTCACTCAAGTAACTGCTGCGTGCGTCATCACTGGTCGGCGTCACTCAAATAACTACTGCCTGCGTCATCACTGGTCGGCGTCACTCAAGTAACTGCTGCCTGCGTCATCACTGGTCGGCCGTCACTCAAGTAACTGCTGCCTGCGTCATCAGTGGTCGCCGTCACTCAAGTAAGTGCTGCCTGCGTCATCACTGGTCGGCGTCACTCAAGTAACTGTTGCCTGCGTCATCACTGGTCGGCGTCACTCAAGTAACTTATGCCTGCGTCATCACTGGTCGGCGTCACTCAAGTAACTGCTGCCTGCGTCATCACTGGTCGGCGTCACTCAAGTAACTTATGCCTGCGTCATCACTGGTCGGCGTCACTCAAGTAACTGCTGCCTGCGTCATCACTGGTCGGCCGTCACTCAAGTAACTGCTGCCTGCGTCATCAGTGGTCGCCGTCACTCAAGTAACTGCTGCCTGCGTCATCACTGGTCGGCGTCACTCAAGTAACTGCTGCCTGCGTCATCACTGGTCGCCGTCACTCAGGTAACTGCTACCTGCGTCATCACTGGTCGGCCGTCACTCAAGTAACTGCTGCCTGCGTCATCACTGGTCGCCGTCACTCAAGTAACTGCTGCCTGCGTCATCACTGGTCGGCGTCACTCAAGTAACTGCTGCGTGCGTCATCGCTGGTCGGCGTCACTCAAATAACTACTGCCTGCGTCATCACTGGTCGGCGTCACTCAAGTAACTGCTGCCTGCGTCATCACTGGTCGGCCGTCACTCAAGTAACTGCTGCCTGCGTCATCAGTGGTCGCCGTCACTCAAGTAAGTGCTGCCTGCGTCATCACTGGTCGGCGTCACTCAAGTAACTGCTGCCTGCGTCATCACTGGTCGGCGTCACTCAAGTAACTTATGCCTGCATCATCACTGGTCGGCGTCACTCAAGTAACTTATGCCTGTGTCATCACTGGTCGGCGTCACTCAAGTAACTGCTGCGTGCGTCATCGCTGGTCGGCGTCACTCAAATAACTACTGCCTGCGTCATCACTGGTCGGCGTCACTCAAGTAACTGCTGCCTGCGTCATCACTGGTCGGCCGTCACTCAAGTAACTGCTGCCTGCGTCATCAGTGGTCGCCGTCACTCAAGTAAGTGCTGCCTGCGTCATCACTGGTCGGCGTCACTCAAGTAACTGCTGCCTGCGTCATCACTGGTCGGCGTCACTCAAGTAACTTATGCCTGCGTCATCACTGGTCGGCGTCACTCAAGTAACTTATGCCTGCGTCATCACTGGTCGGCGTCACTCAAGTAACTGCTGCCTGCGTCATCACTGGTCGGCGTCACTCAAGTAACTTATGCCTGCGTCATCACTGGTCGGCGTCACTCAAGTAACTGCTGCCTGCGTCATCACTGGTCGGCCGTCACTCAAGTAACTGCTGCCTGCGTCATCAGTGGTCGCCGTCACTCAAGTAACTGCTGCCTGCGTCATCACTGGTCGGCGTCACTCAAGTAACTGCTGCCTGCGTCATCGCTGGTCGGCGTCACTCAAGTAACTGCTGCCTGCGTCATCTGGGTAAAATTCCCACAAAACCCTCCCATGATCGCCTAGAGGCGAGGTAAGTCTATAAAGGACCACCTTGTTAGAGCAGCGGTGCAGGTAGACCATATCAACCGAACTTGGGGAGAGGACCAGGTCTAAGTTACAGTTCAAAAGAAATGAAACTTACAGACCCTAACCTAACCTGACACAGGCTTGGAGTGCGACCTGCGTGTAAGCGGAGTATGCAGAGTGGTTAGGCGGGGCCTACAAGTACAACCGTCACTCAACTCCTCACAGTATAATGCTTCAAGCACCAAGAGAAAGATAAGGAAGTCTAGCATACATCTACACCAGACCGACCACTCCAGATCTCTATAACAACAATGCGAAGAGGTGATGGAATTTGGTGAAAGAATCGCACAGAACTGGATCCAGTTCTCTTGTGGAGCTTCTACCATTATCCAGCTCTCTTGTGGAGCTGGATAATGATTAGTCACACCATGGGCCACCAAGCCCACACCATGGACCACCAAGCCCACACCATGGACCACCAAGCCCACACCATGGACCACCAGACCCACACCATGGGCCACCAAGCCCACACCATGGGCCACCAATCCACACCATGGACCACCAAGCCCACACAATGGACCACCAAGCCCACACCACCAAGCCCACACCATGGGTCACCAAGCCCACACCATGGACCACCAGACCCACACCATCGGCCACCAAGCCCACACCATGGGCCACCAAGCCCACACCATGGACCACCAGACCCACACCATGGGCCACCAAGCCCACACCATGGGCCACCAAGCCCACACCATGGACCACCAAGCCCACACCATGGACCACCAAGCCCACACCATGGACCACCAAGCCCACACCACCAAGCCCACACCATGGGCCACCAAGCCCACACCATGGACCACCAGACCCACACCATGGGCCACCAAGCCCACACCATGGGCCACCAAGCCCACACCATGGACCACCAAGCCCACACCATGGGCCACCAAGCCCACACCATGGACCACCAAGCCCACACCATGGACCACCAAGCCCACACCATGGGCCACCAAGCCCACACCATGGACCACCAAGCCCACACCATGGACCACCAGACCCACACCATGGGCCACCAAGCCCACACCATGGGCCACCAAGCCCACACCATGGACCACCAAGCCCACACCATGGACCACCAGACCCACACCATGGGCCACCAAGCCCACACCATGGGCCACCAAGCCCACACCATGGACCACCAAGCCCACACCATGGACCACCAAGCCCACACCACGGGCCACCAAGCCCACACCATGGACCACCAAGCCCACACCATGGGCCACCAAGCCCACACCATGGGCCACCAAGCCCACACCACGGGCCACCAAGCCCACACCACGGGCCACCAAGCCCACACCATGGACCACCAAGCCCACACCATGGGCCACCAAGCCCACACCATGGGCCACCAAGCCCACACCACGGGCCACCAAGCCCACACCATGGACCACCAAGCCCACACCATGGGCCACCAAGCCCACACCATGGACCACCACCAGTAAGCATGAGATTAATATTTTGCTAATCAATAGTTGACATAAAATGATGAAACTTTAAGATCATTTTCGTTTACTTGGAAGAGTTCAGGGACGTGACGCAGCGAAGTAATTTAACTCTGTGATAGTTAATGTAACAAATCATTCTTATTAATATACAATTATTATTTGAAATATTGGCTAAGCCAGCTAGAGATCTTGTGGCCAGTGCCAGCTGGACTTATGGCGGTGTCACTTATGGTGGTGTCACTTATGGCTGTGTCACTTATGGCTGTGTCACTTATGGCTGTGTCACTTATGGCTGTCACTTATGGCTGTGTCACTTATGGTGGTGTCACTTATGGCTGTGTCACTTATGGCTGTGTCACTTATGGCTGTGTCACTTATGGTGGTGTCACTTATGGTGGTGTCACTTTGGTGGTGTCACTTATAGTGGTATCACTTATAGCTGTGTCACTTATGGCTGCGTCACTTATGGTGGTGTCACTTATGGTGGTATCACTTATGGCTGTGTCACTTATGGCTGTGTCACTTATGGTTTGTCACTTATGGTGGTGTCACTTATAGTGGTGTCACTTATGGCTGTGTCACTTATGGCTGTGTCACTTATGGCTGTGTCACTTATGGCTGTGTCACTTATGGTGGTGTCACTTATGGTGGTGTCACTTATGGCTGTGTCACTTATGGTGGTGTCACTTATGGTTGTGTCACTTATGGCTGTGTCACTTATGGCTGTGTCACTTAAGGTGGTGTCACTTATAATGGTGTCACTTATGGCTGTGTAACTTATGGCTGTGTCACTTATGGATTGGCATTTATGGTGGTGTCACTATGGAGTTGTCATTTATGGTGGTGTCACTTATGGTGGTGTCACTTATGGCTGGTCACTTATGGTGGTGTCACTTATGGTGGTGTCACTTATGGCTGTGTACTTATGGTGGTGTCACTTATGTTGGTGTCACTTGCACAGTTTGTCGAAGCTTTGCAAATTCTGTGTATACAACATCTGCATTTTGCTTTCTTCTAAAGCTTCTGTGATTTTGTCATGGTTGTTGAGTAACTGTGACAGACCGGATCTTCCCGCTCTTAACATCCATGTTGTCCTGGATTGTGCAATATCATTGTTTTCCATAAACTAGAAATTTGGCCTAAGCACTCTTTCAAACACTTTTATTATGGGTGATGTTAGTGCAATGGCCTATAATTTTTTGCCAAGGCTTTACTCCCCCCCTTGTGCAACGGAGCTATTATCTGCAGATTTAATAGTGCTGCTGGTATCTCCCCTAGTATCAGGCTCTTTCTCCATATACCGCTGAGGGTGTGCTCTTGCTACTGTACTTTACATTTTTTATGAATATTGAATCCATGAGTCAGCCCAGGGGCTTAGTGCATGGGCATATTGTCAATTTCTCTTTCAAAGTCTTCCGAGTTTGTGGTAATATCCGTTATATTATCTGCAGCTTGAATGTCATTCATAAAGAAGCTGTCTGGGTCATCAACTTTCATGTCGTTT
>WNGS01003474.1:0-18127 GCA_020271785.1 Procambarus virginalis | reverse complement strand
TCGTTAATTGGTGTGCTAACATAGCCTCATACTGGCTTCTTAGAATTTCACTAATCTCTTTGTTTCCTCTGTGTACGTACCTTCATTTGTAATTAACGGTCCATACTGGTCGGGGTTTTGGATTTTGATTTAGCGTATGTGAAAAATATTTCGGATTTTTCCTTATCTCTTGTATAGCTCTCTGTTCCAATTCCATTTCCTCAGACTCATATGATCGCTTCAACGTTTGTTCTATTTCTTCGATCTCCCTGCTTAGGCTTATTTCCTTGCTTGTGATAGTTGTGTCTGCCGAAGCATTCCGTAATTTTTTTTCCTTCTCCTGTACAGTCGTCTGCGTTCTCTTTCTAGAGTGTTTCCTCTTTCTGCCCCTCCTCACCGGCACGTGCTTCAGCAGACCTTGTAAGCTTCAGCTGTCAGTTGAGCTATTCCCTGTGTGGGAGTTTTGTCGCTTAAGACCGTCTCCCATTGAATGTTGAAAGGTCTACATTTTTTTTTCCCAGTCAATCCTCTTATTGTTGAAATTGAATTGATTGAATATTCCTTCTCGCTTGTTGGGTCTCTTAGATCTACTACCGTTATTTATGCTAGTTCGCACTTCAATGAGCTTATGGTCTGAGTATGAAGTATCTGAGATTGTTATGTCTCTGATTAGTTCATCATTGTTTGTGAATAACAAGTCTAGTGTGTTTTCGTTCCTAGTTGGTTCTGTAATCTGTTGATTGAGCGAGAATTTGTCACAGAATCTCAAAAGTTCTCTGACCTGTGGCTGGTTATTTCCCGGGTCATTCCCTGCTATGATATTTGTGTTTGCCATTCTCCATCTTAGACTCGGTAAATTGAAATCTCCAAGGAAGATAATATCTGGAGCTGGGTTTGCTAGGTCATCAAGTATGTTCTCTATTTTGTGCATCTGCTCTGTGAATTCCTCAACCGTTGTATCTGGCGGTTTATATATTAAAATAATAATTAAGTTTAGTTTCTCTACCTTAATTCCAAGTACCTCTACCACCTCATTAGTTGAGTTTAGTAGTTCTGTGCATACCAGGTCCTCTTTAATATACAGACCTACTCCTCCATTTGACCTAGTTTTTCTATCACATCTGTATAAATTATAATTTGGAATCCAGATTTCACCATCCATGTAATCTTTTGTATGAGTTTCCGTGAATGCCCCAAATATGGAGTTTGACTCTAATAGGAGACCATTTATGAACTTGACTTTATTTCTTGACTTTGGCTTTAGACCTTGAATGTTTGCAAAAATGAATGATTGTCCATATTGTGTGTCACTTCTGGAAGGTTTTGGTGGTTCTCCCTCCTCTCTACCCTGACCCAGGGTGTGTTGTTGTGGCAATGGTTTGTCCAGTTTTGGAAGTGATATTGGGGAGTGTGGTAGTCTCTGTGTAGTTGGGGGGTGTAGTATGTGTGGGCTTGATGACGAAATGTAGTCCAGTCTCGGCCATTTCCCCCGGCTGACTGGTCGGCGTCACTCAAGTAACTGCTGCCTGCGTCATCACTGGTCGGCGTCACTCAAGTAACTGCTGCCTGCGTCATCACTGGTCAGCCGTCACTCAAGTAACTGCTGCCTGCGTCATCACTGGTCGGCCGTCACTCAAGTAACTGCTGCCTGCGTCATCACTGGTCGGCCGTCACTCAAGTAACTGCTGCCTGCTTCATCAGTGGTCAGCCGTCACTCAAGTAACTGCGGCCTGCGTCATCAGTGGTCGCCGTCACTCAAGTAACTGCTGCCTGCTTCATCACTGGTCGGCCGTCACTCAAGTAACTGCTGCCTGCTTCATCAGTGGTCGGCCGTCACTCAAGTAACTGCGGCCTGCGTCATCACTGGTCGGCCGTCACTCAAGTAACTGCTGCCTGCGTCATCAGTGGTCGGCCGTCACTCAAGTAACTGCTGCCTGCGTCATCACTGGTCGGCGTCACTCAAGTAACTGCTACCTGCGTCATCACTGGTCGGCCGTCACTCAAGTAACTGCTGCCTGCGTCATCACTGGTCGGCGTCACTCAAGTAACTTATGCCTGCGTCATCACTGGTCGGCCGTCACTCAAGTAACTGCTGCCTGCGTCATCAGTGGTCGGCCGTCACTCAAGTAACTGCTGCCTGCGTCATCACTGGTCGCCGTCACTCAAGTAACTGCTGCCTGTGTCATCACGGTCGGCGTCACTCAAGTAACTGCTGCCTGCGTCATCACTGGTCGGCGTCACTCAAGTAACTGCTGCCTGCGTCATCACTGGTCGGCCGTCACTCAAGTAACTGCTGCCTGCGTCATCAGTGGTCGGCCGTCACTCAAGTAACTGCTGCCTGCGTCATCACTGGTCGCCGTCACTCAAGTAACTGCTGCCTGCGTCATCACTGGTCGGCCGTCACTCAAGTAACTGCTGCCTGCGTCATCAGTGGTCGCCGTCACTCAAGTAACTGCTGCCTGCGTCATCACTGGTCGGCGTCACTCAAGTAACTGCTGCCTGCGTCATCAGTGGTCGCCGTCACTCAAGTAACTGCTGCCTGCGTCATCACTGGTCGGCGTCACTCAAGTAACTGCTGCCTGCGTCATCACTGGTCGGCCGTCACTCAAGTAACTGCTGCCTGCGTCATCACTGGTCGGCCGTCACTCAAGTAACTGCTGCCTGCGTCATCACTGGTCGGCGTCACTCAAGTAACTGCTGCCTGCGTCATCACTGGTCGCCGTCACTCAAGTAACTGCTACCTGCGTCATCACTGGTCGGCGTCACTCAAGTAACTGCTGCCTGCGTCATCACTGGTCGGCCGTCACTCAAGTAACTGCTGCCTGCGTCATCACTGGTCGGCCGTCACTCAAGTAACTGCTGCCTGCGTCATCACTGGTCGGCGTCACTCAAGTAACTGCTGCCTGCGTCATCACTGGTCGCCGTCACTCAAGTAACTGCTGCCTGCGTCATCACTGGTCGGCGTCACTCAAGTAACTGCTGCCTGCGTCATCACTGGTCGCCGTCACTCAAGTAACTGCTGCCTGCGTCATCACTGGTCGGCGTCACTCAAGTAACTGCTGCCTGCGTCATCACTGGTCGGCGTCACTCAAGTAACTGCTGCCTGCGTCATCACTGGTCGGCGTCACTCAAGTAACTGCTGCCTGCGTCATCACTGGTCGGCGTCACTCAAGTAACTGCTGCCTGCGTCATCACTGGTCGCCGTCACTCAAGTAACTGCTGCCTGCGTCATCACTGGTCGGCGTCACTCAAGTAACTGCTGCCTGCGTCATCACTGGTCGGCGTCACTCAAGTAACTGCTGCCTGCGTCATCACTGGTCGGCCGTCACTCAAGTAACTGCTGCCTGCGTCATCACTGGTCGGCGTCACTCAAGTAACTGCTGCCTGCGTCATCACTGGTCGCCGTCACTCAGGTAACTGCTACCTGCGTCAACACTGGTCGGCCGTCACTCAAGTAACTGCTGCCTGCGTCATCACTGGTCGCCGTCACTCAAGTAACTGCTGCCTGCGTCATCACTGGTCGGCGTCACTCAAGTAACTGCTGCGTGCGTCATCACTGGTCGGCGTCACTCAAATAACTACTGCCTGCGTCATCACTGGTCGGCGTCACTCAAGTAACTGCTGCCTGCGTCATCACTGGTCGGCCGTCACTCAAGTAACTGCTGCCTGCGTCATCAGTGGTCGCCGTCACTCAAGTAAGTGCTGCCTGCGTCATCACTGGTCGGCGTCACTCAAGTAACTGTTGCCTGCGTCATCACTGGTCGGCGTCACTCAAGTAACTTATGCCTGCGTCATCACTGGTCGGCGTCACTCAAGTAACTGCTGCCTGCGTCATCACTGGTCGGCGTCACTCAAGTAACTTATGCCTGCGTCATCACTGGTCGGCGTCACTCAAGTAACTGCTGCCTGCGTCATCACTGGTCGGCCGTCACTCAAGTAACTGCTGCCTGCGTCATCAGTGGTCGCCGTCACTCAAGTAACTGCTGCCTGCGTCATCACTGGTCGGCGTCACTCAAGTAACTGCTGCCTGCGTCATCACTGGTCGCCGTCACTCAGGTAACTGCTACCTGCGTCATCACTGGTCGGCCGTCACTCAAGTAACTGCTGCCTGCGTCATCACTGGTCGCCGTCACTCAAGTAACTGCTGCCTGCGTCATCACTGGTCGGCGTCACTCAAGTAACTGCTGCGTGCGTCATCGCTGGTCGGCGTCACTCAAATAACTACTGCCTGCGTCATCACTGGTCGGCGTCACTCAAGTAACTGCTGCCTGCGTCATCACTGGTCGGCCGTCACTCAAGTAACTGCTGCCTGCGTCATCAGTGGTCGCCGTCACTCAAGTAAGTGCTGCCTGCGTCATCACTGGTCGGCGTCACTCAAGTAACTGCTGCCTGCGTCATCACTGGTCGGCGTCACTCAAGTAACTTATGCCTGCATCATCACTGGTCGGCGTCACTCAAGTAACTTATGCCTGTGTCATCACTGGTCGGCGTCACTCAAGTAACTGCTGCGTGCGTCATCGCTGGTCGGCGTCACTCAAATAACTACTGCCTGCGTCATCACTGGTCGGCGTCACTCAAGTAACTGCTGCCTGCGTCATCACTGGTCGGCCGTCACTCAAGTAACTGCTGCCTGCGTCATCAGTGGTCGCCGTCACTCAAGTAAGTGCTGCCTGCGTCATCACTGGTCGGCGTCACTCAAGTAACTGCTGCCTGCGTCATCACTGGTCGGCGTCACTCAAGTAACTTATGCCTGCGTCATCACTGGTCGGCGTCACTCAAGTAACTTATGCCTGCGTCATCACTGGTCGGCGTCACTCAAGTAACTGCTGCCTGCGTCATCACTGGTCGGCGTCACTCAAGTAACTTATGCCTGCGTCATCACTGGTCGGCGTCACTCAAGTAACTGCTGCCTGCGTCATCACTGGTCGGCCGTCACTCAAGTAACTGCTGCCTGCGTCATCAGTGGTCGCCGTCACTCAAGTAACTGCTGCCTGCGTCATCACTGGTCGGCGTCACTCAAGTAACTGCTGCCTGCGTCATCGCTGGTCGGCGTCACTCAAGTAACTGCTGCCTGCGTCATCTGGGTAAAATTCCCACAAAACCCTCCCATGATCGCCTAGAGGCGAGGTAAGTCTATAAAGGACCACCTTGTTAGAGCAGCGGTGCAGGTAGACCATCTCAACCGAACTTGGGGAGAGGACCAGGTCTAAGTTACAGTTCAAAAGAAATGAAACTTACAGACCCTAACCTAACCTGACACAGGCTTGGAGTGCGACCTGCGTGTAAGCGGAGTATGCAGAGTGGTTAGGCGGGGCCTACAAGTACAACCGTCACTCAACTCCTCACAGTATAATGCTTCAAGCACCAAGAGAAAGATAAGGAAGTCTAGCATACATCTACACCAGACCGACCACTCCAGATCTCTATAACAACAATGCGAAGAGGTGATGGAATTTGGTGAAAGAATCGCACAGAACTGGATCCAGTTCTCTTGTGGAGCTTCTACCATTATCCAGCTCTCTTGTGGAGCTGGATAATGATTAGTCACACCATGGGCCACCAAGCCCACACCATGGACCACCAAGCCCACACCATGGACCACCAAGCCCACACCATGGACCACCAGACCCACACCATGGGCCACCAAGCCCACACCATGGGCCACCAATCCACACCATGGACCACCAAGCCCACACAATGGACCACCAAGCCCACACCACCAAGCCCACACCATGGGTCACCAAGCCCACACCATGGACCACCAGACCCACACCATCGGCCACCAAGCCCACACCATGGGCCACCAAGCCCACACCATGGACCACCAGACCCACACCATGGGCCACCAAGCCCACACCATGGGCCACCAAGCCCACACCATGGACCACCAAGCCCACACCATGGACCACCAAGCCCACACCATGGACCACCAAGCCCACACCACCAAGCCCACACCATGGGCCACCAAGCCCACACCATGGACCACCAGACCCACACCATGGGCCACCAAGCCCACACCATGGGCCACCAAGCCCACACCATGGACCACCAAGCCCACACCATGGGCCACCAAGCCCACACCATGGACCACCAAGCCCACACCATGGACCACCAAGCCCACACCATGGGCCACCAAGCCCACACCATGGACCACCAAGCCCACACCATGGACCACCAGACCCACACCATGGGCCACCAAGCCCACACCATGGGCCACCAAGCCCACACCATGGACCACCAAGCCCACACCATGGACCACCAGACCCACACCATGGGCCACCAAGCCCACACCATGGGCCACCAAGCCCACACCATGGACCACCAAGCCCACACCATGGACCACCAAGCCCACACCACGGGCCACCAAGCCCACACCATGGACCACCAAGCCCACACCATGGGCCACCAAGCCCACACCATGGGCCACCAAGCCCACACCACGGGCCACCAAGCCCACACCACGGGCCACCAAGCCCACACCATGGACCACCAAGCCCACACCATGGGCCACCAAGCCCACACCATGGGCCACCAAGCCCACACCACGGGCCACCAAGCCCACACCATGGACCACCAAGCCCACACCATGGGCCACCAAGCCCACACCATGGACCACCACCAGTAAGCATGAGATTAATATTTTGCTAATCAATAGTTGACATAAAATGATGAAACTTTAAGATCATTTTCGTTTACTTGGAAGAGTTCAGGGACGTGACGCAGCGAAGTAATTTAACTCTCTGATAGTTAATGTAACAAATCATTCTTATTAATATACAATTATTATTTGAAATATTGGCTAAGCCAGCTAGAGATCTTGTGGCCAGTGCCAGCTGGACTTATGGCGGTGTCACTTATGGTGGTGTCACTTATGGCTGTGTCACTTATGGCTGTGTCACTTATGGCTGTGTCACTTATGGCTGTGACACTTATGGTGTGTCTCTTATGGTGGTGTCACTTATGGTGTGTCACTTATGGCTGTGTCACTTATGGTGTGTCACTTATGGTGGTGTCACTTATGGTGTGTCACTTATGGTGGTGTCACTTATGGTGGTGTCACTTATGGCTGTGTCACTTATAGTGGTGTCACTTATGGCGGTGACACTTATGGTGGTGTCTCTTATGGTGGTGTCACTTATGGTGTGTCACTTATGGTGGTGTCACTTATGGTGGTGTCACTTATGGTGGTGTCACTTATGGTGTGTCACTTATGGCTGTGTCACTTATGGTGTGTCACTTATGGCTGTGTCACTTATGGTGGTGTCACTTATGGTGGTGTCACTTATGGCTGTGTCACTTATGGTGGTGTCACTTATGGTTGTGTCACTTATGGTGTGTCACTTATGGTGTGTCACTTATGGTGGTGTCACTTATAATGGTGTCACTTATGGCTGTGTAACTTATGGCGGTGTCACTTATGGAGTTGTCACTTATGGTGGTGTCACTTATGGAGTTGTCATTTATGGTGGTGTCACTTATGGTGGTGTCACTTATGGCTGTGTCACTTATGGTGGTGTCACTTATGGTGGTGTCACTTATGGCTGTGTACTTATGGTGGTGTCACTTATGTTGGTGTCACTTATGGTGGTGTCACTTATGGTGGTGTCACTTATGGCTGTGTCACTTATGGTGGTGTCACTTATGGCTGTGTCACTTATGGCTGTGTCACTTATGGTGGTGTCACATATGGCTGTGTCACTTTTGGTGGTGTCACTTATGGCTGTGTCACTTATGGTGGTGTCACTTATGGTGGTGTCACTTATGGTGGTGTCACTTATGGCTGTGTCACTTATGGCTGTGTCACTTATGGTGGTGTCACTTATAGTGGTGTCATTTATGGTGGTGTCACTTATGGCGGTGTCACTTATGGTGGTGTCACTTATGGCTGTGTCACTTATGGTGGTGTCACTTATGGTAGTGTCACTTATGGCTGTGTCACTTATGGCTGTGTCACTTATGGTGGTGTCACTTATGGTGGTGTCACTTATGGTGGTGTCACTTATGGCTGTGTCACTTATGGTGGTGTCACTTATGGTGGTGTCACTTATGGCTGTGTCACTTATGGTGGTGTCACTTATGGTGGTGTCACTTATGGCTGTGTCACTTATGGTGGTGTCACTTATGGTTGTGTCACTTATGGCTGTGTCACTTATGGCTGTGTCACTTAAGGTGGTGTCACTTATAGTGGTGTCACTTATGGTGGTGTCACTTATGGCTGTGTCACTTATGGTGGTGTCACTTATGGTGGTGTCACTTATGGCTGTGTCACTTATGGTGGTGTCACTTATGGTTGTGTCTCTTATGGCTGTGTCACTTATGGCTGTGTCACTTAAGGTGGTGTCACTTATGGTGGTGTCACTTATGGTGGTGTCACTTATGGCTGTGTCACTTATGGCTGTGTCACTTATGGTGGTGTCACTTATGGTGGTGTCACTTATGGCTGTGTCACTTATGGCTGTGTCACTTATGGTGTGTCACTTATGGTGTGTCACTTATGGCTGTGTCACTTATGGCTGTGTCACTTATGGCTGTGTCACTTATGGTGGTGTCACTTATGGTGGTGTCACTTATGGCTGTGTCACTTATGGTGGTGTCACTTATGGTGTGTCACTTATGGCTGTGTCACTTATGGCTGTGTCACTTATGGTGGTGTCACTTATGGTGGTGTCACTTATGGTGGTGTCACTTATGGCTGTGTCACTTATGGCTGGTGTCACTTATGGTGGTGTCACTTATGGTGGTGTCACTTATGTGGTGTCACTTAGGTGTGTCACTTATGGTGGTGTCACTTATGGTGGTGTCACTTATGGTGGTGTCACTTATGGCTGTGTCACTTATGGTGTGTCACTTATGGTGGTGTCACTTATGGTGGTGTCACTTATGGCTGTGTCACTTATGGTGGTGTCACTTATGGCTGTGTCACTTATGGCTGTGTCACTTATGGTGGTGTCACTTATGGTGTGTCACTTATGGTGGTGTCACTTATGGCTGTGTCACTTATGGTGGTGTCACTTATGGTGGTGTCACTTATGGTGGTGTCACTTATGGCTGTGTCACTTATGGCTGTGTCACTTATGGTGGTGTCACTTATGGTGGTGTCACTTATGGCGTGTCACTTATGGCTGTGTCACTTATGGTGGTGTCACTTATNACTCCTACCTGCGTCATCACTGGTCGGCCGTCACTCAAGTAACTGCTGCCTGCGTCATCACTGGTCGGCGTCACTCAAGTAACTGCTGCCTGCGTCATCACTGGTCGCCGTCACTCATGTAACTGCTACCTGCGTCATTACTGGTCGGCCGTCACTCAAGTAACTGCTGCCTGCGTCATCACTGGTCGGCCGTCACTCAAGTACTGCTGCCTGCGTCTTCACTGGTAGGCCATCACTCAAGTAACTTCTGCCTGCGTCATCACTGGTCGCCGTCACTCAAGTACTGCTGCCTGCGTCATCACTGGTCGGCGTCACTCAAGTAACTGCTGCCTGCGTCATCACTGGTCGGCGTCACTCAAGTAACTGCTGCCTGCTTCAGTGGTAAGCCGTCACTCAAGTAACTGCTGCCTGCGTCATCACTGGTCGCGTCACTCAAGTAACTGCTGCCTGCGTCATCACCGGTCGGCCGTCACTCAAGTAACTGCTGCCTGCGTCAACACTGGTAGGCCGTCACTCAAGTAACTGCTGCCTGCGTCATCAGTGGTCCCCGTCACTCAAGTAAGTGCTGCCTGCGTCATCACTGGTCGGAGTCACTCAAGTAACTGCTGCCTGCGTCATCACTGGTCGGCGTCACTCAAGTAACTGCTGCTGCGTCATCACTGGTCGTCGCGTCACTCAAGTAACTGCTGCCTGCGTCATCACTGGTCGCGTCACTCAAGTAACTGCTGCCTGCGTCATCATCAGTGGTCGGCGTCACTCAAGTAACTGCTGCTGCGTCATCACTGGTCGGCGTCACTCAAGTAACTGCTGCCTGCATCACAGGGTCGGCGTCACTCAAGTAACTGCTGCCTGCGTCATCAGTGGTCGCGTCACTCAAGTAACTGCTGCTTGCGTCATCACTGGTCGGCGTCACTCAAGTAACTGCTGCCTGCGTCATCACTGGTCGGCGTCACTCAAGTAACTGCTGCCTGCGTCATCACTGGTCGGCGTCACTCAAGTAACTGCTGCCTGCGTCATCACTGGTCGGCGTCACTCAAGTAACTGCTGCCTGCGTCATCACTGGTCGGCGTCACTCAAGTAACTGCTGCCTGCGTCATCACTGGTCGCCGTCACTCAAGTAACTGCTGCCTGCGTCATCACTGGTCGCCGTCACTCAAGTAACTGCTGCCTGCGTCATCAGTGGTCGGCCGTCACTCAAGTAACTGCTGCCTGCGTCATCACTGGTCGGCCGTCACTCAAGTAACTGCTGCCTGCGTCATCAGTGGTCGCCGTCACTCAAGTAACTGCTGCCTGCGTCATCACTGGTCGCCGTCACTCAAGTAACTGCTGCCTGCGTCATCACTGGTCGGCGTCACTCAAGTAACTGCTGCCTGCGTCATCACTGGTCCGTCACTCAAGTAACTGCTGCCTGCGTCATCACTGGTCGCCGTCACTCAAGTAACTGCTGCCTGCGTCATCACTGGTCGGCGTCACTCAAGTAACTGCTGCCTGCGTCATCACTGGTCGCCGTCACTCAAGTAACTGCTGCCTGCGTCATCACTGGTCGGCGTCACTCAAGTAACTGCTGCCTGCGTCATCACTGGTCGGCGTCACTCAAGTAACTGCTGCCTGCGTCATCACTGGTCGGCGTCACTCAAGTAACTGCTGCCTGCGTCATCACTGGTCGGCGTCACTCAAGTAACTGCTGCCTGCGTCATCACTGGTCGCCGTCACTCAAGTAACTGCTGCCTGCGTCATCACTGGTCGGCGTCACTCAAGTAACTGCTGCCTGCGTCATCACTGGTCGGCCGTCACTCAAGTAACTGCTGCCTGCGTCATCACTGGTCGGCGTCACTCAAGTAACTGCTGCCTGCGTCATCACTGGTCGGCCGTCACTCAAGTAACTGCTGCCTGCGTCATCACTGGTCGCCCGTCACTCAAGTAACTGCTGCCTGCGTCATCACTGGTCGGCGTCACTCAAGTAACTGCTGCCTGCGTCATCACTGGTCGGCCGTCACTCAAGTAACTGCTGCCTGCGTCATCACTGGTCGGCGTCACTCAAGTAACTGCTGCCTGCGTCATCACTGGTCGGCCGTCACTCAAGTAACTGCTGCCTGCGTCATCACTGGTCGGCCGTCACTCAAGTAACTGCTGCCTGCGTCATCACTGGTCGGCGTCACTCAAGTAACTGCTGCCTGCGTCATCACTGGTCGGCCGTCACTCAAGTAACTGCTGCCTGCGTCATCACTGGTCGGCGTCACTCAAGTAACTGCTGCCTGCGTCATCACTGGTCGCCGTCACTCAAGTAACTGCTGCCTGCGTCATCACTGGTCGGCGTCACTCAAGTAACTGCTGCCTGCGTCATCACTGGTCGGCGTCACTCAAGTAACTGCTGCCTGCGTCATCACTGGTCGGCCGTCACTCAAGTAACTGCTGCCTGCGTCATCACTGGTCGGCCGTCACTCAAGTAACTGCTGCCTGCGTCATCACTGGTCGCCGTCACTCAAGTAACTGCTGCCTGCGTCATCACTGGTCGGCGTCACTCAAGTAACTGCTGCCTGCGTCATCACTGGTCGCCGTCACTCAAGTAACTGCTGCCTGCGTCATCACTGGTCGGCGTCACTCAAGTAACTGCTGCCTGCGTCATCACTGGTCGGCGTCACTCAAGTAACTGCTGCCTGCGTCATCACTGGTCGGCGTCACTCAAGTAACTGCTGCCTGCGTCATCACTGGTCGCCGTCACTCAAGTAACTGCTGCCTGCGTCATCACTGGTCGGCGTCACTCAAGTAACTGCTGCCTGCGTCATCACTGGTCGGCGTCACTCAAGTAACTGCTGCCTGCGTCATCACTGGTCGGCGTCACTCAAGTAACTGCTGCCTGCGTCATCACTGGTCGGCCGTCACTCAAGTAACTGCTGCCTGCGTCATCACTGGTCGCCGTCACTCAAGTAACTGCTGCCTGCGTCATCACTGGTCGGCCGTCACTCAAGTAACTGCTGCCTGCGTCATCAGTGGTCGGCGTCACTCAAGTAACTGCTGCCTGCGTCATCACTGGTCGCCGTCACTCAAGTAACTGCTGCCTGCGTCATCACTGGTCGGCCGTCACTCAAGTAACTGCTGCCTGCGTCATCACTGGTCGGCGTCACTCAAGTAACTGCTGCCTGCGTCATCACTGGTCGCCGTCACTCAAGTAACTGCTGCCTGCGTCATCACTGGTCGGCCGTCACTCAAGTAACTGCTGCCTGCGTCATCACTGGTCGCCGTCACTCAAGTAACTGCTGCCTGCGTCATCACTGGTCGGCGTCACTCAAGTAACTGCTGCCTGCGTCATCACTGGTCCCCGTCACTCAAGTAACTGCTGCCTGCGTCATCACTGGTCGGCGTCACTCAAGTAACTGCTGCCTGCGTCATCACTGGTCGGCGTCACTCAAGTAACTGCTGCCTGCGTCATCACTGGTCGGCGTCACTCAAGTAACTGCTGCCTGCGTCATCACTGGTCGGCGTCACTCAAGTAACTGCTGCCTGCGTCATCACTGGTCGGCCGTCACTCAAGTAACTGCTGCCTGCGTCATCACTGGTCGGCCGTCACTCAAGTAACTGCTGCCTGCGTCATCACTGGTCGGCGTCACTCAAGTAACTGCTGCCTGCGTCATCACTGGTCGGCCGTCACTCAAGTAACTGCTGCCTGCGTCATCACTGGTCGGCCGTCACTCAAGTAACTGCTGCCTGCGTCATCACTGGTCGGCCGTCACTCAAGTAACTGCTGCCTGCGTCATCACTGGTCGGCCGTCACTCAAGTAACTGCTGCCTGCGTCATCACTGGTCGGCCGTCACTCAAGTAACTGCTGCCTGCGTCATCACTGGTCGGCGTCACTCAAGTAACTGCTGCCTGCGTCATCACTGGTCGCCGTCACTCAAGTAACTGCTGCCTGCGTCATCACTGGTCGGCCGTCACTCAAGTAACTGCTGCCTGCGTCATCACTGGTCGGCGTCACTCAAGTAACTGCTGCCTGCGTCATCACTGGTCGGCGTCACTCAAGTAACTGCTGCCTGCGTCATCACTGGTCGGCCGTCACTCAAGTAACTGCTGCCTGCGTCATCACTGGTCGGCGTCACTCAAGTAACTGCTGCCTGCGTCATCACTGGTCGGCCGTCACTCAAGTAACTGCTGCCTGCGTCATCACTGGTCGGCCGTCACTCAAGTAACTGCTGCCTGCGTCATCACTGGTCGGCGTCACTCAAGTAACTGCTGCCTGCGTCATCACTGGTCGGCCGTCACTCAAGTAACTGCTGCCTGCGTCATCACTGGTCGGCGTCACTCAAGTAACTGCTGCCTGCGTCATCACTGGTCGGCCGTCACTCAAGTAACTGCTGCCTGCGTCATCACTGGTCGGCGTCACTCAAGTAACTGCTGCCTGCGTCATCACTGGTCGGCGTCACTCAAGTAACTGCTGCCTGCGTCATCACTGGTCGGCCGTCACTCAAGTAACTGCTGCCTGCGTCATCACTGGTCGGCCGTCACTCAAGTAACTGCTGCCTGCGTCATCACTGGTCGCCGTCACTCAAGTAACTGCTGCCTGCGTCATCACTGGTCGGCGTCACTCAAGTAACTGCTGCCTGCGTCATCACTGGTCGCCGTCACTCAAGTAACTGCTGCCTGCGTCATCACTGGTCGGCGTCACTCAAGTAACTGCTGCCTGCGTCATCACTGGTCGGCGTCACTCAAGTAACTGCTGCCTGCGTCATCACTGGTCGGCG
Organism: Procambarus virginalis; assembly: GCA_020271785.1. NCBI lineage: Eukaryota > Metazoa > Arthropoda > Malacostraca > Decapoda > Cambaridae > Procambarus > Procambarus virginalis. The sequence continues at coordinate 4,260 of WNGS01003474.1, read as the reverse complement.
TCACTCAAGTAACTGCTGCCTGCGTCATCACTGGTCGCCGTCACTCAAGTAACTGCTGCCTGCGTCATCACTGGTCGGCGTCACTCAAGTAACTGCTGCCTGCGTCATCACTGGTCGGCGTCACTCAAGTAACTGCTGCCTGCGTCATCACTGGTCGGCGTCACTCAAGTAACTGCTGCCTGCGTCATCACTGGTCGGCCGTCACTCAAGTAACTGCTGCCTGCGTCATCACTGGTCGGCCGTCACTCAAGTAACTGCTGCCTGCGTCATCACTGGTCGGCCGTCACTCAAGTAACTGCTGCCTGCGTCATCACTGGTCGGCGTCACTCAAGTAACTGCTGCCTGCGTCATCACTGGTCGCCGTCACTCAAGTAACTGCTGCCTGCGTCATCACTGGTCGGCCGTCACTCAAGTAACTGCTGCCTGCGTCATCACTGGTCGGCGTCACTCAAGTAACTGCTGCCTGCGTCATCACTGGTCGCCGTCACTCAAGTAACTGCTACCTGCGTCATCACTGGTGGCCGTCACTCAAGTAACTGCTGCCTGCGTCATCACTGGTCGCCGTCACTCAAGTAACTGCTGCCTGCGTCATCACTGGTCGGCGTCACTCAAGTAACTGCTGCCTGCGTCATCAGTGGTCGCCGTCACTCAAGTAACTGCTGCCTGCGTCATCACTGGTCGGCGTCACTCAAGTAACTGCTGCCTGCGTCATCACTGGTCGGCGTCACTCAAGTAACTGCTGCCTGCGTCATCACTGGTCGGCGTCACTCAAGTAACTGCTGCCTGCGTCATCACTGGTCGGCGTCACTCAAGTAACTGCTGCCTGCGTCATCACTGGTCGGCCGTCACTCAAGTAACTGCTGCCTGCGTCATCACTGGTCGGCCGTCACTCAAGTAACTGCTGCCTGCGTCATCACTGGTCGGCCGTCACTCAAGTAACTGCTGCCTGCGTCATCACTGGTCGGCCGTCACTCAAGTAACTGCTGCCTGCGTCATCACTGGTCGGCCGTCACTCAAGTAACTGCTGCCTGCGTCATCACTGGTCGGCGTCACTCAAGTAACTGCTGCCTGCGTCATCACTGGTCGGCCGTCACTCAAGTAACTGCTGCCTGCGTCATCACTGGTCGGCCGTCACTCAAGTAACTGCTGCCTGCGTCATCACTGGTCGGCGTCACTCAAGTAACTGCTGCCTGCGTCATCACTGGTCGCGTCACTCAAGTAACTGCTGCCTGCGTCATCACTGGTCGGCCGTCACTCAAGTAACTGCTGCCTGCGTCATCACTGGTCGGCGTCACTCAAGTAACTGCTGCCTGCGTCATCACTGGTCGGCGTCACTCAAGTAACTGCTGCCTGCGTCATCACTGGTCGGCCGTCACTCAAGTAACTGCTGCCTGCGTCATCACTGGTCGGCCGTCACTCAAGTAACTGCTGCCTGCGTCATCACTGGTCGCCGTCACTCAAGTAACTCCTGCCTGCGTCATCACTGGTCGGCCGTCACTCAAGTAACTGCTGCCTGCGTCATCACTGGTCGGCGTCACTCAAGTAACTGCTGCCTGCGTCATCACTGGTCGGCCGTCACTCAAGTAACTGCTGCCTGCGTCATCACTGGTCGGCCGTCACTCAAGTAACTGCTGCCTGCGTCATCACTGGTCGCCGTCACTCAAGTAACTGCTGCCTGCGTCATCACTGGTCGGCGTCACTCAAGTAACTGCTGCCTGCGTCATCACTGATACCTGGTTGATACCTGGTTGATGGGGTTCTGGGAGTTCTTCTACTCCCCAAGCCCGGCCCGAGGCCAGGCTCGACTTGTGAGAGTTTGATCCACCAGGCTGTTGCTTGGAGCGGCCCGCAGAGCCACATACCCACCACAGCCCGGCTGATCCGGGACTTCTCTTAGGAAACAGTCCAGTTTTCTCTTGAAGATGTCCACGGTTGTTCCGGCAATATTTCTTATAGTCGCTGGGAGGACGTTGAACAACCGCGGACCTCTGATGTTTATACAGTGTTCTCTGATTGTGCCTATGGCACCTCTGCTCTTCACTGGATCAATCTTGCATTTTCTTCCATATCGTTCACTCCAGTACGTTGTTATTTTACTGTGTAGATTTGGGACCTGGCCCTCCAGTATTTTCCACGTGTATATTATTTGGTATCTCTCTCGTCTCCTTTCTAGAGAGTACATTTGGAGAGCTTTGAGACGATCCCAATAATTTAGGTGTTTTATCTCGTCTATGCGTGCCGTATATGTTCTCTGTATTCCCTCTATTTCAGCAATCTCTCCTGCTCTGAAGGGGAAGTGAGTACTGAGCAGTATTCGAGACGGGACAACACAAGTGACTTGAAGAGTACAACCATTGTGATGGGATCCCTGGATTTGAAAGTTCTCGTAATCCATCCGATCATTTTTCTGGCTGATGCGATATTTGCTTGGTTATGCTCCCTAAACGTTAGATCGTCGGACATCATTATTCCCAAATCCTTGACATGCTGTTTTTCTACTATAGGAAGATTTGATGGTGTTTTGTACCCTGTATTATGTTTCAGATCCTCATTTTTGCCGTACCTGAGTACCTGAAATTTATCACTGTTAAACATCATATTATTTTCTGCTGCCAATCGAAAACTTTGTTGACATCTGTTTGTAGTTTTTCAATGTCTTCAGCAGAGGTAATTTTCATGCTGATTTTTGTGTCATCTGCGAAGGATGACACGAAGCTGTGACGTGTATTTTTGTCTATATCAGATATGAGAATAAGGAACAGTAGCGGTGCAAGGACTGTACCTTGAGGTACAGAGCTTTTAACATCGCTTGGACTCGATTTTATCTGATTGACTGTTACTCTTTGTGTTCTGTTCGACAGGAAATTGAGTATCCAGCGTCCTACTTTTCCAGTTATTCCCATTGACCTCATTTTGTGAGCTATCACCCCATGGTCACATTTGTCGAAAGCCTTTGCAAAGTCTGTGTATACAACATCTGCATTTTGCTTTTCTTCTAGGGCTTCTGTGATTTTGTCATAGTGGTTGAGTAACTGTGACAGACAGGATCTTCCCGCTCTAAATCCATGTTGTCCTGGATTGTGCAATTCATTGTTTTCCATAAAACTAGAAATTTGATTCCTAATCACTCTTTCAAACACTTTTATTATGTGTGATGTTAGTGCAACTGGCCTATAATTTTTTGCCAAGGCTTTACTCCCCCCTTGTGCAACGGAGCTATATCTGCAGATTTAAGTGCTGCTGGTATCTCCCCTGTATCCAGGCTCTTTCTCCATATTACGCTGAGTGCTCTCGCTACTGGTACTTTACATTTCTTTATGAATATTGAATTCCATGAGTCAGGCCCAGGGGCTGAGTGCATGGGCATATTGTCAATTTCTCTTTCAAAGTCTTCCGAGTTTGTGGTAATATCCGTTATATTATCTGCAGCTTGAATGTCATTCATAAAGAAGCTGTCTGGGTCATCAACTTTCATGTTGTTAATTGGTGTGCTAACATAGCCTCATACTGGCTTCTTAGAATTTCACTAATCTCTTTGTTGTCCTCTGTGTACGTACCTTCATTTGTAATTAACGGTCCATACTGGTCGAGGTTTTGGATTTTGATTTAGCGTATGTGAAAAAATATTTCGGATTTTTCCTTATCTCTTGTATAGCTCTCTGTTCCAATTCCATTTCCTCAGACTCATATGATCGCTTCAACGTTTGTTCGATTTCTTCGATCTCCCTGCTTAGGCTTATTTTCCTTGCTTGTGATAGTTGTGTCTGCCGAAGCATTTCCGTAATTTTTTTTCCTTCTCCTGTACAGTCGTCTGCGTTCTCTTTCTAGAGTGTTCCTCTTTCTGCCCCTCCTCACCGGCACGTGCTTCAAGCAGACCTTGTAAGCTTCAGCTGTCAGTTGAGCTATTCCCTGTGTGGAGTTTTTGTCGCTTAAGACCGTCTCCATTGAATTTGAAAGTCTACATTTATTTTTTCCCAGTCAATCCTCTTATTGTTTAAATTGAATTGATTGAATATTCCTTCTCGCTTGTTGGGTCTCTTAGATCTACTACCGTTATTATGCTATTCGCACTTCAATGAGCTTATGGTCTGAGTATGAAGTATCTGAGATTGTTATGTCTCTGATTAGTTCATCATTGTTTGTGAATAACAAGTCTAGTGTGTTTTCGTTCCTAGTTGGTTCTGTAATCTGTTGATTGAGCGAGAATTTGTCACAGAATCTCAAAAGTTCTCTGACCTGTGGCTGGTTATTTCCCGGGTT
>WNGS01003472.1:0-16311 GCA_020271785.1 Procambarus virginalis | reverse complement strand
TTCACATTCACAGTGCTATTTTAAAATAGTTTCCAAATATCAGCTGAACAATTACAATTACCTAGCATGAGAAAAATACATTTTCATTATTAAACGGCATCTGCCAATATATTGTCAACTTTACAAAAGTATCCAAATCATCTTTTGCACATTTTGTGTTCTGAATTAATTTCCCGTCGTATTTTTGCATCGTCTGCAGATTTGCACATGTTGCTGTTCAATGAGTCATACTGCCAAGCTGCCAATGGTAGCATTATAAAATGAGTAATTCAGGCTCATTATTTATATAACTATCAAACTATAAATATCATTATTAAACGAAAAGTAAAAGCAATTTCAATCCTCAAAAGCAGATACGTATCACAAAAACTGTCTTAAAAATGATTAAATTTTATATTATTCATAATACAGTATTGTATTCTGTTTATAAATTCAATGAATAATATTTAGTAAGAAGTATGTGTTTCTACTATACAGCGGCCACAGAGGTGATTATTGCACATTTGTGTATACACCTGTTCTCTTCTCAAAATGTTTTGTTGGTGCTAAGAGATGACATTGAGCTGAGGCACAAGAATCTGGAACTGGTAGATTATATCCAATATGGCGGCGAGGCCCAATATGGCGACGAGGCCCAATATGGCGGCGAGGCCCAATATGGCGGCGAGGCCCAATATGGCAGCGAGGCCCAATATGGCGGCGAGGCCCAATATGGCAGCGAGGCCCAATATGGCGGCGAGGCCCAATATGGCGGCGAGGCCCAATATGGCGGCGAGGCCCAATATGGCGGCGAGGCCCAATATGGCGGCGAGGCCCAATTTGATTAATATCAGGAGTGGTCTTTACCTCGAGACGCTCCTTCTAGCTGTAAACTACAGCAAGACCACACATCTTCACAATTCTTGCTTTACACTTCATATTCCCACGTTTATACGGCCTGACTTACCTAATAGGCTGAGTGATTTACGTTATTAAAAATAATCCAATTAGTTTATTTGAATTAATATTATATTAAGAATATGAATTACTAACTTATGTTGGCAAGGTTTTCATATTTCTGCGTTAGTTGTAATCCAAATTAAAAACAAATCATATATATTAGCAATCATTGTCATTTCATAAGAAAAAAAATAGAAAAATTTACACATTCAGGAAAATCGGCTTATTAGGCAACTCGGGTTTTGCATAGTAGGCCAAGTAGTACATTCTGGATATTAAGTACAATATTTTATACATATATATATATATATATATATATATATATATATATATATATATATATATATATATATATATATATATATATAAAATATAAGGTTCAGAGTTTCCTAAACTTGTATATTTTTGTATTTTTTTCTTTATGTAATTATAGAGATTTCAATTATATTATATACGATTTTACATTTTTAATTTGGGTTAAGAGTAAGACTAACTACGTTAAATCTAACGTAGAAATATGACAAAACCTAACCTAAACTAATGACGGACCTAGGGAGGATGGAAGACACGATTAGTTACATCGATGCCCACGATGCTTTTCTCGCATCACTAGATGCCTATCCCTTCCGAGGCTAACCTACTTTCTGAGTTGTGCGCCATCTTACAACAGCTCAAAGCATGAAGAGTATGACTTCCTACTTTAGACCATTCTAGAAAATGTTGTCAATCTTTCCCTTAATGACTTAGTGGAAACTAAACCATTCTTCAAGCCAGGCTCGGCGGCCTTTGTGTCCACATTGCCACCCAAATATGCTGTCCCAACCTCCCTGTCTTCCTCCTCAACATCAGATGGCCTAGTCAAGGAAATTCTAACCGACACCCTGGGTGAGTGGGGATACATGATCCCCACTATATGGAATGCATCAACTATGGTGTACCATGGCAAACCCCACACTCACACCAACTCTACTCATAGCCAAGAAACATGCCAGCCAGGACAGCCCCATTAGAGACAAAGCCACAGCTTTGCTGGAGGAAGCAATAACCCCAATGATCATGCACACCTTCAGCTGTGCAAGTTCCCCATACAAGGGACTCCCTTTTGCCAGTCCTTATGTCTGTGACAGGCACACATCTTGATCCGCTGCAGCTCCGTATTGCAGTCGCTCTCCATCTTGCTGCCTATATCCACACTGTTCATATGTATTTGCAGCGAGGCAGATGCAGGTTTTGATTGCATGGCCTGCACTGGAAAATCAGGTGGTTGGTACTCACGACACGACGAAGTCAATGGCATCATTGAGAGGAGCCTTGCTTCTGTCCAGTCTCCAGCATAGAGAGACAGAGAGAGACAGAAGAGAGAGAGAGAGAGAGAGAGAGAGAGAGAGAGAGAGAGAGAGAGAGAGAGAGAGAGAGAGAGAGAGAGAGAGAGAGAGAGAGAGAGAGACAGAGACAGAGACAGAGAGACAGAGAGAGACAGAGACAGAGAAACAGAGACAGAGAGACAGAGACAGAGAGACAGAGACAGAGAGACAGAAACAGATACAGAGAGAGAGAGAGACAGAGAGAGACAGAGATAGAGAGACAGAGACAGAGACAGAGACAGAGATCCTTGAAAGCGATTGAAAAAAAAACTGTAACTATTAGGTTTGCAGGCCGACCAGATGGAACCACACTGCACCCTTAGAAAATGACAGACAATTGGCATGGGACTATATTTGTATATCCTCCCTGGCAGCCACATACATCAACCTCTCTGTCGGCCAAGCAGGAGCCGAGACGACACACAGAAAAAGAGACAAGTCAACCAAGTACAGGGCGATAGATCACCGGTACAACTTCGTTCCAATAGGATCCGAGACCCTTGGTCTACGGGAAGAGAGCGTAAGGAGGTTTCTTAAGGATCTTCGTTCCAGGCTCATTGAAACTACAAGAGACCCTTAGTTTTCTCTTCTAGCACCTCAGTGTAGTGATCCAGAGGGGTAATGCCCACTGCATCCTCGGTTCTTGCCCTGCAACGGAGGAGTTCAAAGAAATCTACAGCCTCTAGGAAACAAACTTATCTTTATTTCCTCCAAATGTCCACATTTTGTAACCAATCAGATATACAACTGTGTGACCTTGTATATACAATGGACCTGTGAGGCGCTTGACCTTCACTTGATCCCATTCACCATATCCTAGGGTAAATATCATGCAGCAAGAAACCTTGAAACATTGCGTGCTATTCATGCCCGTAACGTTGTACCTTTGGTGGCTTAATCTTCATCAATCAATCACCTAGTAATCACTAAAGGCAAAGGACTCATCATCCTAAACTGGATCCCATCCCATTAAATGAGAAAGCCGATGAAATTGGTAAATTGGCAACTCGTCATATAGTGATCCACAAAAGAATCCAACTTAGCCTTGGATACATAAAAAGCACCGTCACAAAAAACTCGCACACCTCAACAAAGCCCATCTACAACAGAGAGTAGCAGAAGGTTCGCCCTCTGCAATATGGTACCTTCGGGCAACCAAGTTAGAGAGGGTAAATATCCCAAAAGGAATCCACATGGAAATAGTAGTTCGGTTATATAGACTATGTTTAGCTTACAGATTCACCTGGGAAATTAGTGAACCCAGAGAGTGGGAATGCATCTTCTGCTAAAGTATCAAAGAAAAGCCTCTACTTCAATGTCTCCTGGAATATGAAGCAACCAACCACCCTAGAAGAACTTTAAGAGTCCCTGAACCTTGCAGTAAACACCCTGAAGCCATCAACAATGCCACTCTTCTGGTAATGAAAGGAAACCAGCAGCTGAACACCCTCATAAATACTGTCAACCAGTATTCTCCCCCGCGATAGCAGCCATATAGTAGGAACTGACGATTTAAATGCGAACACAGCAAGTATTATATTCTTTCACGACCAAAGATCACATTCACTTAAAAAAAAAATCCGCACTTAAGGGATATTCATGCCCGTGTCACTTCCTGCGGGCCTATTCTTCATCAATCACTTTGTAATCATTCGAACACTGCCTTTAACAATGTAATCGTAGTACTTGTGCAGTACAAAGATGAATTTCAGTTTTCTTCTGCCCATTGTTTGTAAAATGCTCGTTCAGTCGTGGCATAAACGCCATGAGCGAGACAAGGAAACATCTAATTATATTGCAAACTGGCTGATGACTCCGGCCACAGAACAATTGTTTAATACCAGACTAAATAAAATCCAGAGTGTGTATCAGTATTGAAAACTTATTACATACTGATTATGCACAAAATTCTTACTAATTTATACGTTACATTATATTTTGTTTTTACATTCTCTACAATTATATTAAAATTCCTTCAAAAATACAAGTTAATGATATTGACGGAAGCTACTCCCTAGCCACTAGAGCGTCCACTTGTACAGTTACATTTATTTAGACAATCATAATCAAATAATCAATGTTTGAAACCAACTATATTTACTTTAAACTGCCGGCCAATATTAAACGGCCTGTGAGAGCAATGATATATCTGCAATTATGACAATTATATATAAAGGTGAGGTCTTGCCTCTTGTAAATTTGAATGAGTTTTACTTGCTTCTTTATTTCTATCTACATGTTTTAGATGATTATACTAGTGAGAGTATATTATTATTCTCTGGCCAATTATGCGAGTGAGATACCAGGCCTTCAAACAAAGATCAAATATATTAACATACTGATGGTTCCAGCAGCATCGTCGTAGTCGAAGTGGTAGACAGCCTTGGCGGGAGAGTCTATGTAGTAGAAATGTTTCCTGTCGTGGCTCCAGGCCAGCCCGTTGGATATTGTCACCTGCAACACATTCAGATGTATAACTGCCAGCTGCATTAGTACGTGACCTTCCATGTATTACTGCCCACACTACAGTCATTACAGCCTTGCAACAGTCATTACAGCCGTGAAACAGTCATTACAGCCCGTGAAAGTGTCATTATAGCTTTGCAACAGTCATTACAGCCCGTGCAACAGTCATTACAGCCCGTGCAACAGTATTGAGAACGTGGGAATTTATCAGTTCAAGGGCACATCCCAGACGCCAGGTGATAAAAGCACTTGTGGTGCATGAGGATATAAATAGCGTTAGGTTTGGTTGGACTCCCAGTAAGTCTGGTATACCTGGAGAGCTTTTCTCACACCTGGAGTCTGGATATTGTATAATAGTCAACATTCAGGAGCAGGTTATATTACATGGCCAGGAAAAGCTTATCAAGCTGGTACATAGCTTGTGATGCTGCCATCTTGGATGGCGCATACTGACACTCGGATGAATAAGATGATTAGGGCACAACCTGACCTCAGTATCAGTACCTGGTGTGTGCTAAGCTAAACTCACCCCAGTGATGACCTGTGAGCCCCGGAAAAGAAGCATTCTGGGAATAGGCCAATGAAGATGTGTCAAGACCTGCCCGAAACGCTGCGCGTACTAGTGACTTTACAAGATTGTAAATACTATGCTATGTATTCTCTCAAACCCAATGTACCTTCTTGTATATAAATAAATAAATAAAATAAATAAAAAAAGATGCTACTCTTTGATTGGTACTCGCCTAATTGTGCTTGTAGGGGTTCAGCTTTGACTCTTTGGTCTCGCCTCTCAACTGGTGTACAGATTCCCGAGCCTATTGGGCTCTTATCATATCTATATTTGAAACTGTGTATGGAGTCTGCCTCCTCCACCTCACTGCCTAATGCATTCCATCTGTTACCTACTCTGACACTGAAAATGTTCTTTCTAACGTCCCTGTGGCTCATATGGGGACTTAGTTTCCACCTGTGTCCCTTTGTTCGTGTACCACCCATGCTGAAGAGTTTACCTTAATTTAGCCTGTCATTTCTGCGAATTTTAATGGTCGTGATCATGTCTTCCCTTATTCTTTTGTCTTCCAGTGTCATAAGGTTTAGTTCCAATAATTTTCTTGGTAGATCATTGCTCTAAGCTCAGGGACTATTCTGGTGGCATACCTCTAAACCTTTTTAAACTTAGTTTTGTGTTGGGCTAAATATGGACTCCATGCTGGAGCTGTATACACCTATATGGTGCATTCATACAGAGGTTAGCTGAGGTTGGCAAGCAAGCCGGCTCGTCTTGAGCAACAAGCATCAATCTGAGCAGGTCACCACGACAGTCGGATGTGCTTCTTTCCCAGTCGAGGAAGAGCTACGTGGCCTCACAGTGGCAAACTGCGTCAAGTAACACCACCCAAATTATCACTACCATCCAGAATAACTCATCAGATAATGACATATAATAGCGAGAACGTGGTGAACCATAAGAGTTATGAAGCCATAATTTTTTTTTACCCCAATGTTGTGCACCATGCACCACTATGATCAGCACACTATGGAAGCTACATCACCATTGAGGGAAACCATGAAAAGAGTAGTGCTCAGAATATTACCTTGGATACATCTTCATATTGCCGAAAAAAGAGAGTCAGAGAGTGGTACCAAGCCTCACTTTAAAGGAATGACTTGAGAGGAAGAGAGGGAAATTACCATGAAGGCCAAAAGAACGGAGTTGGGACAGAATATGGTATATGCTGGTGGTGTCATACGCCTTTTCCAGGTAAAAAATGAACAGCAACAACGGAGGATGTTCACAACAAAGGCAGTACGAATATAGACCTCCAAGTTCACTACATCAGGCGTGCTGCGACACTTACGAAAGCCAAATTGAAAAGGGGAGAGGTGATGATAGAAGAAGAGAGGACAAATGGTTCAAGAAGATGGCCCAGTATGTTCGTCATAACATCTCCCTAGAGGGGATGCCGCCAGTTAAAATCACCTAAAAGAAGCACAGGCTTTGATAAGGAGTCCAACACGTATTTTAAGATCATGAAGAGAAAGAGGCATTTGAGGGGAGATTATTGGAACAGACTGTATATCATTCACTCACGAAGATATCGCAGCAAAGAACAATGTGCGACTGAAAAAGTAGGGGGGAGGGAATATCATTACAGATCAAGAGAGCAGTAGAGTTAAGACCCTCAACAAAAGCTGTCGGAGAAGAGAGAAAAGAATAACTATGAAAGCGACCAGGACGAGTGCCAAGCATGAGCTGGAGCCAGGCATAAGTGGTGAAAACTGAGAGATCAGAAGTTGGAGTTCATGTAAACTGACATAAAAGCCATGCATATTCCATTGAAGAATAGACATAGTACGTAACAATAACAGGTGCCGTTGAGGGCCAAAAATTAAGACAGAGGAGGACAGAGAGAGAGACGGGGAAGGAAAAGTGAAGGCCACAGGGGACAGAAGAGGGAGAAGGTGGAGAGGTAACACTGAAATGAACATCAGGAGAAGACTGGGAGGGATGCTTGTAAGAAGTAGACAGTGAAGTGTGAGGAAGTTCCACAGAGTCAGAATGAAGAGAAGCAGGTTACTGGGAACTGGTGGAGGTATTGGGATCTAAGGCCTGGAAACGGTTGAGGAATTGAGAAAGGGGTGAAGGGTGGGGAGAATGATGCAATACACAAACATAAGTCTTGTTGGAGAAAGAGTTAAGGCGTTGAACTAGGAGTCTTTCCTCAGCGAAAGAAATCCGACCATGATGTTTTAAATTGAGAATGGCTTCCTCAAATCTGTAGTGTGTGCATGAGTGAGAGAAGGCAGGGAGTTTGCCACGGCAATTGATGAAGCGAGGCCTGGGAAAAGAGCACTCTATCTTAGCATGGCCTGGGACTCCACATAAGGGGCACAGGGACATCTCGCAAGAACATCGCAAATCACCATGTTCAAATTTTTAACACCTATTGCAGAGGCGAGGAGAGGGGAGGTTTTCCGAAACGTAGCATCTGGCACCATCAAGCATAATGAAGGACGGATGAGACCTACCATAAAAAGTGATTTTGATTACCCAAAAAGGCTGACGATGACGACGGCCCCCAAGGGGGCCAAGTATATGTATCAAACTGAAGAAGAGAATGACCTCGAATCTCGAGAATATATTTAATATCCTCGTGGCAGTCATTTAGCTCTCGATCACCAGTCACGACAAGGGTTGGGAGAATGACTGTGTCAATGCTGGCATTTAAAATAACTGGTCTTTTTAAGAGACCCAAACTGAGGTCTCAACATTGCAGGACAACGATGCCAGGCGGTCTGCTGCCTCCTGACAAGGAGCTGCAACTAACCATGTGACAGTGCTGGTGAGGTTAAAAATAACATTGCTATCAAAGGAATCAATCAGGTGTTTATGAACGAGTAAATAATCAGGACGTGTAGAAACAATGCAAAAAAGGTCAAAATACTTAGTCCACTTGGCAGGATCAAACAAATCTTGGAACTTAGACGAGTTGGGAGAAATTGTTCATCTCGCACTCGAATTGTGCATTAGAGTGCGAGATGTACAGCACCGAGCTCCCCCAGTATGAGAAAGGGTTAAAAGGTGCCATTGCCGCAGCAACAAATGGTGCCACTCCAGGCGACGAAGTGGTCACCACTGGGGGCTTGGGGCTCAAACTTGCCTCGGAAGTGGGAGAAGAGGGTCAGTTGGTTGAGTCAACAATAGGAGCCAGGTCTGGGCTAAAAAAAATTGGGGCTACAGAACCCGATCTTCCATCACCGACCAACTTGGGGGTTTGGGCACTCTGGTCGCCCACCCCACAAACCCTTGTAAGAGAAAGATCCATACAACTGATCATTGTATGGATCAGTTCAGCATCCAATTAATACTATACAGCATTAATATCGGAAGTCTGGGTCTCAGAGCCAAGGTAATACTACCTACTAGGACAGCTAGGGAGGCTGAGTGTTGGTTCAGTGCAGGTAGGGGTGCGTCGTCGCCGGCGCTGGTCCAGCTTTTTAACGGTGGAGTTCTTCTGCCTTATACATTCTCTCACACTGGCGCAAAGACCCCTTTCTCCCATTTGCCCCAGTCTGGACACCCAGCCATCCACCAATAGTAGGCCCCTCACAGGCAGCCACTCCAGCGGGAATTCTGTTGACCTGAACAAGATCCATACGGAACTTGTAGCACATACTACAAGAGTAGCATGTAGCATGTACTGCACCCGGAAAGAGGTCCAAGGGAACTCTTACCGGCCCCAGAGAGTCATACCCAAGCCCCCTCACGAAAACAAGGTGACATTTTGGAAGAGGTGGGGGGACCTACTTGTTCAACCTTGTTGTCGAGCAGACGTCTTGACACGACCTCCGCCTGAGGAGCCGCCAGATTACATTCTATTTTCGCGATCTTGGATTTCATAACGCCGAATGACATCCCTATTCAACGGCTCGGTTTGTATGACCTTTGGCGCACATTTTGCCTTAGGTCTCAGGATTGTTAATAGATTATTTTGAACGTTTACTGGCTGGTTCTTCCAGCAGGGTGATTGTCTGAGAGGTGCCGGGAGTTTGTGGGTCTTGCTGGGCTCGAGATGCATATGCCCTCGGCTGTGGTGGGCAGCTGGCTTTTGCTCTGCCGGGGGGCACTAGATGACTTGCTTTTTGTTGGGGGCCATGTTTTTTGTTTTGCTATTCAGTGTTCTCTGTGTGAGACAGGGCCAGTGCTTGTCGCTCTGAGGGACTCCTGGGGTTCCCCAATCATCTTCTTGTACGTGCGTTTATTTGCTGTAAGGCACATTAGTTTCCAGTGATAGGCGTCATTCTTTTCATGATTCGGCTTGGCAATTCACCCTTCACGGGTACACTGGGGCACATCCGATCCCATGATAGTCGTCGTCCCTATATCAACAGCATCAGTTTGGTTAGTACCTGCAAAGGAAACCTTGCTAATGGGGGTACTCACCTAGTTGTACTCACAGTTACGCTTGCAGGGATTGAGCTTTGCCTCTTTGGTCCTGCCTCTCAACCTTCAATCTTCTGGTGTGCAAATTTCTGAGCTTCCCAAGCTCTATTATATCTACATTTGAAACTGTGTATGGAGTCACCCTCCATCAAATCTCTTCCAAGTGCATTCCATTTACTAACTATTCTGACTCTGAAAATGTTTTTTCTAATGTCTTTGTGACTCATTTGGGTACTCGGCTTCCACCTGTGTCCCCTTGTGAGTGAACCACCAGTGTTAAATAATCCATCATTGCCTACTCTATCAATTCCCCTGAGAATTTTTGTATGTAATAATCATGTCTCCCTCGAGCTCTTCTGTCTTCTGGCGACATAAGGTGCAGTTTAAACAGCCTTTCTTTTAACTCATGCCTCTTAGTTCTGGGACTAGCCTAGTAGCATACTTCCAAACTTTTTCCAGATTCGTCTTGTGTTTGTCAAGATACGGCTCCATGCAGGGCCCGCATACTCCTTGTTTGGTCTTACATATGTGGTATACCAGGTTCTGAAAAATTCCTTCCACAGGATTCTGAAGGCAGTTCTGATATTAGCTAGCTTGCATACGCCGCCGATGTTGTTCTTTTGATGTGGGATTCAGGAGACAGGTTTTGTGTGATATCAACTTTAAGATCTCGATATATATATATATATATATATATATATATATATATATATATATATATATATATATATATATATATATATATATGCAAACAAGCCTGAATGGTCCCCAGGACTAGATACAACTGAAAACTCACACCCCAGAAGAAGGTTTAAGGCGTCCCTGTACATACCAGTTGCGTTGCTCCTGGGAGTATGGGTTCGAGTCACTTCTGGGGTGTGAGTTTTCAGTTGTATCTAGTCCTGGGGACCATTCAGGCTTGTTTGCATTTGTGTTTCTCACGTGTTGCCCCAAAAAATGAGGTGATTTGATAAAATGCTATGCCCAAGATTACCATCCGAGTGCCGGCGGGGAAGTGGTTCATATAGCCTCGGCTATCACTTCCTTATGTCCGGTCGTGATGGTCAAGTGGTTTAAGGCGTCCCTGTACATACCAGTTGCGTTGCTCCTGGGAGTATGGGTTCGAGTCACTTCTGGGGTGTGAGTTTTCAGTTGTATCTAGTCCTGGGGACCATTCAGGCTTGTTTGCATTTGTGTTCCTCACGTGTTGCCCCAAAAAATGAGGTGATTTGATAAAATGCTATGCCCAAGATTACCATCCGAGTGCCGGCGGGGAAGTGGTTCATATAGCCTCGGCTATCACTTCCTTATGTCCGGTCGTGATGGTCAAGTGGTTTAAGGCGTCCCTGTACATACCAGTTGCGTTGCTCCTGGGAGTATGGGTTCGAGTCACTTCTGGGGTGTGAGTTTTCAGTTATATATATATATATATATATATATATATATATATATATATATATATATATATATATATATATATATATATATCTCTGTCCGTTTCGTGAAGGACTTCTTCTCCCATTCTTTATCCAGTGTCTGGCCTCCTTTTTCCTCCACCTAGTTTCATTAACTTACATTTACTTTGGGTTGAACTTTAGTAGCCATTTGTTGGACCATTCCTTCAGTTTGTCTAGGTCATCTTGTAGCTTCATACTATCTTCGTCTGTCTTAATCCTCCTCATAATTTTTGCATCATTAGCAAACATTTAGAGGAACAAGTCTATTTTCTCTGGGAGATCATTTACATATATCAGAAACAGTATAGGTCCAAGGACTAATCACTGTGGGACTCCACTGGTGACGCCTCGTCACTCCGAGACCTCACCCCTCACAGTGACTCTGTGTCTTCTGTTGCTTAGGTATTCCCTTATCCAGTGGAGTATCTTCCCTTTCACTCTTGCCTGCATCTCCATCTTGTGCACTAGTCTCTTATGTGGTACTGTGTTAAAGGCTTTCTGGCAATCCCTAAATTTGCAGTCTGTCCAGCCCTCTCTTTCTTGCCCGAGTTTTGTTGCCTGGTCATAGAATTCAATTAATCCCGTGAGGCATGATTTGCCATCCCGGATCCCATGCTGTTGTTGTGTTACAAAGTATTTTTGCTCCAGATGTTCCACTAGCTTTTTTTT
Organism: Procambarus virginalis; assembly: GCA_020271785.1. Classification (NCBI taxonomy): domain Eukaryota; kingdom Metazoa; phylum Arthropoda; class Malacostraca; order Decapoda; family Cambaridae; genus Procambarus; species Procambarus virginalis. The sequence continues at coordinate 4,471 of WNGS01003472.1, read as the reverse complement.
GCACAATCTTCATCTTGTATGGTATGAAAGTTACGGACACTGGCCTGTAGTTCAGTCCTGTCTATCACCCTTCTTGAATATCGGGACTACATTAGCTGTCTTCCAATTTTTTGACAATTAACCAGTTACCAGTGATTTGTTATTACATCATAAAGAGTGGCAGGCACAGAGTTTCTGCTTCTTCCTTCAGTATCCATGGTGAGATTCCATCCAGGCCTATAGCCTTTGTCACATCCAACTCCAGCAGATGCTTCCTCACCTCCCCACAGGTAATCACAAACTCATCGAGTGGTGTCTGGTTAGTTATTCCCTCTCTTATCTCTGGGAGTTCTCCTGCTCTACTGTGAAGACCTCCAGGAATGTCTAATTTAGTACTTCCCATACTTCCTTGTCGTTTGTAGTGCATCTGTCTGCTCCTATCCTCAGTTTCATTACCTGTTCCTTCGCTGTTGTTTTTCTCCTGATGTGGTTGTGCAGCAATTTAGGTTGAGTCTTTGCCTTGCTTACAAAGTTACTTTCATATTGCCCTTCTGCCTCTTCTCACCCTGACGAATTCATTCCTGGCGCTCTGGTATCTCTCTGATCTCTAGTGTTCTGTTATTTCGATAGTTTCTCCACGCCCTTGTACTTAGTTGCTTTGGTAGCTTACATCTCTGATTAGACCATGGGTTTCTCGCTTGCATTTAATTTGTCCATTTAGACTGGGACGAATTTGTCTGCTGCCTCCTTACACTTCTGTGTGATGTAGTAAATGTCTTGGATCGTTTTTACTCTGAGCTCTGTTTCCCCAGGTTATACCTTTAAGGAATTTTCTTATCCCCTCAGTTTCTTTTCAGAATGCCAGCTCTGGGTGACAGGCATGAGCTGTGCGTTGTTGTTCTAGACATTACTCCTGGGATAACCTATGTGGGCTGTCAGCCATGTTGCAACTGGTGACGTCGCTAGCAGAGATGATCAGGAAAAAGTGAAGATTGTACTTAAAATAATTGTCTTGCAAATATTTGCTTATGTTCAATGTTTTCACTTTAATAAAATACTTTTGTAATTACAAATGATATGGATGAATAATGATTTCTGTTATAAAAGGTTACCCTGTGGTGTATGCTGAATGTCAATGAAACTAATCAATTGAATATATCAATCACTGACGACTGTTCTTTGCTTCAGTGTGCTGGGACAGGATTCATGAAGTATTTATATAGTCACTTACAAAACCTGTACATCTTTCTACAATCCTGGCCATGTTGTTTTACATTTTATAAGCTCCGAAGCACCACATTGTTGTTTATAATGGTAATGCCTTGAATTGTGAAGGATCGAAGCTCATCAATTGTTTAACAAACAGACAAACCAGTATAATTGTGAATGATGAACAGGTTTCGTAAGTGATTGTGTAACTGCTTGGTGAATTCGGGTCCCAGACATAGATTAACAGTTAAACTGAACTATAGAAGTGTTCTTATAGAAGCAGCGAGGCGCACTCGTAGACCTGGTGCCTAGCGAGGCGCCTCCCGCAGACCATGATGGGGGCGCCTCCTGCAGACCTGGTGCCTAGCGGGGCGCCTCCTGCAGACCTGGTGCCCAGCGGGGCGCCTCCTGCAGACCTGGTGCCTAGGCGAGCGCCTCCCGCAGACTGATGGGGCGCCTCCTGCAGACCTGGTGCCCACGGGGCGCCTGCTGCAGACCGGTGCCTAGCGAGGCGCCTCCCGCAGACCTGATGCCCAGTGGGGCGCCTCCTGCAGACCTGGTGCCTAGCGAGGCGCCTCCTGCAGACCTGGTGCCTAGCGAGGCGCCTCCTGCAGACCTGGTGCCCAGCGGGGCGCCTCCCGCAGACCTGGTGCCCAGCGGGCGCCTCCTGCAGACCTGGTGCCAGCCGTGCCCTCCTGCAGACCTGGTGCCCGGGGCGCCACCCGCAGACCTGGTGCCCAGCGGGGCGCCTCCTGCAGACCTGGTGCCAGCGGGCGCCTCCTGCAGACCTGGTGCCCAGCGAGGCGCCTCCTGCGACCCAGGTGCCCAGCGGGGCGCCTCCTGCAGACCTGGTGCCCAGCGGTGCGCCTCCTGCAGACCTGGTGCCTAGCGAGGCGCCTCCCGCAGACCTGGTGCCCAGCGAGGCGCCTCTTGCAGACCTGGTGCCCAGCGAGGCGCCACCCGCAGACCTGGTGCCCAGCGGTGAGCCTCCTGCAGACCTGGTGCCTAGCGAGGCGCCTCCCGCAGACCTAGTTCCAGCGAAGCGCCTCCCGCAGACCTGGTGCCCAGCGGTGCGCCTCCCGCAGACCTGGTGCCCAGCGGTGCGCCTCCCGCAGACCTGTTCCCTGCGGTGCGCCTCCCGCAGACCTGGTGCCAGCGGGGCGCCTCCCGCAGACCTGTGTCCAGCGGGGCGCCTCCCGCAGACCTGGAGTCTAGCGGGGCGCCTCCCGCAGACCTGGTGCCCAGCGGGCACGCTCCCGCAGACCTGGTGCCTTGCGGTGCGCTTCCCGCAGACCTGGTGCCCTGCGGTGCGCCTCCCGCAGACCTGGTGCCCGCGGGGCGCCTCCCGCAGACTTGGTGCCTTGCGGTGCGCTTCCCGCAGACCTGGTGCCCTGCGGTGCGCCTCCCGCAGACCTGGTGCCCAGCGGGGCGCCTCCCGCAGACCTGGTGTCCAGCAGGATGCCAGGTCTGGGTGTTAATTTACAAAGGCACGCGACTTTGTCATTTGTCAAATTAGGCTGGGATATCTATGTTTATGGTAAGTGACTGCAAGTAATGATCTCCCAAATGGAGAATATTCCAGCTGTAAACTATGTGAATAAGAGCTAGGACATGCTCGAACACTATCTGTGATTACCCCTGTTGTCAATGATTTCAGACAACATTCTATGAGGTACTTTAAGCTGTAACTACTCATACACTCAGGAATATTGAAAGATATTGTTTTGCTCTACTCAAGCTTGCTAGTGCCGCCTTGTAGACTAGACTCGAATTTCATGTTCCCTCCTGATCCATGAATAACCATCCTGAGATAAGGATATTATATGAACTCATAAATGCCTTTGATATACATTCTGTACACCTTCATGGACACTAGATGCAGCACATTGCTATGTACACCTGAGCTCTTACTAAAATGAAAAACAATCCCTTGCCCTTTTCTTACCTGTACTTTAATCTTCACCAACAACACTGTACTTATATTACTGGGAGAGGTACAACTAATGTTCTATGCACAATAATAATTATATTATATAATATATATATATATATAATATATATAATATATATATTATGTCGTACCTAGTAGCCAGAACTCACTTTTGGCCTACTATGCAAAGCCAGATTGCCTAATAAGCCAAGTTTTCCTGAATTAATATATTTTCTCAATTTTTTTCTTATGAAATGATAAAGCTACCCATTTCCTTATGTATGAGGTCAAATTTTTTTATGGGTGTAAATTAACGTAGATATATGACCGAACCTAACCAACCTACCTAACCTACCTAACCTATCTTATAGGTTAGGTTAGGTTAGGTAGCCGAAAAAGTTAGGTTAGGTAGTCGAAAAACAATTAATTCATGAAAACTTGGCCTATTAGGCAAATCGGGCCTTGCATAGTAGGCTGAGAAGTGCGTTCTGGCTACTATACGACATATATATATATATATATATATATAATAGATATATATAATATATATATAATATATATATATATATATATATATACAACTGAAAAACTCACACCCCCAGAAGTGACTCGAACCCATACTCCCAGGAGCAACGCAACTGGTATGTACAGGATGCCTTAAACCACTTGACCATCACGACCGGACATAAGGAAGTGATAGCCGAGGCTATATGAACCACTTCCCCGCCGCACCTGGATGGTTATCTTGGCATAGCATTTTATCAAATCACCTCATTTTTTGGGGGCAACACGTGAGGAACACATATGCAAACACCTGAATGGTCCCCAGGACTAGATACAACTGAAAACTCACACCCAGAAGTGACTCGAACCCATACTCCCAGGAGCAACGCAACTGGTATTACAGGGATGCCTTAAACCCTTGACCATCACGACCGGACATAAGGACGTGATAGCCGAGGCTATATGAACCACTTCCCCGCCGGCACCTGTATGGTTATCTTGGGCATAGCATTTTTATCAAATCACCTCATTTTTTTGGGGCAACACGTGAGGAACACATATGCAAACAAGCCTGAATGGTCCCCAGGACTAGATACAACTGAAACTCACACCCAGAAGTGACTCGAACCCATACTCCCAGGAGCAACGCAACTGGTATGTACAGGGATGCCTTCAACCACTTGACCATCACGACCGGACATAAGAAGTGATAGCCGAGGCTATATGAACCACTTCCCCGCCGCACCTGGATGGTTTATCTTGGGCATAGCATTTTTATCAAATCACCTCATTTTTTGGGGCAACACGTGAGAAACCTATGCAAACAAGCCTGAATGGTCCCCAGGACTA
>WNGS01003471.1:49103-69152 GCA_020271785.1 Procambarus virginalis | reverse complement strand
CCCTGAACATGTCTATGTAAACAATAATTACCAAATTCCACTTACTTTGGCTGTGAGGGCGTGGACAAGGTGCGCTGTGAAGTCATCAGGGGCTGGTCGCCCGTGTGTGAAGCTCCCAGACACGGTCGTGCATGCCATTCAAGCACCGCGTGTTGCCACAAATATATTTTCAAATATTTTTTCTATGTATTTCGAATGCGGTTTATTTGTTTCCTTATCGTATATGATGCATATTTGTGACCTTTACAATATGTATACAGTAGAATGTTCATAATTTTCCATGGAACTGTGATACATGTGTCAGTAATGTGTCCACAATAAATGTTTATTGTCACAATATTACGTAGAAAAAATTCACTAATATTACAATATGTACAGTTTCACATACTATTTACACAGTAACACACTGTATTACACACTCAGTACTTTGGAGGTGCGTAATAGTCAACGAAGTAGTCCATGGACACAGCGCGACTTTGCTGTCCTTGCACCAGCTACAATAGATTTTCGTTTCCTGTTTCCTCGTTCTGTGTGCTGCAAATAACGCACTCGCGTACACCCTTGGCTTAGTAACTAAATAATAAATAAATATGTTTATTCAGGAAAGGTACATACATAAAGAGATTTTACATAAGTGGATCGATTTATAGATAGAGCTAGTACATACAATGCCTAAAGCCACTATTACGCAATGCGTTTCGGGCAAGAAAAACATTAATATCTAAAACTTAATACTAATTGAGCAAAAAGAATAAAATGTATTGAGAACAGATACAAATAAAGATAAAAAAAGGGGGGAACATGACTGAAAAAGCAGCACAAATACAATAGGTAGACAAACAGCGTTGAATAAAAAAAAAAATAACAGACATGGGTTGACAATAGAGTGGTAAGGTAGGTTACAGGGAATTAATCAGGTAGTGTTTAGTTTTAATCTTAAACTGGTTGAGAGAGGTACAGTCTTTAACATGGTTGGGAAGGTCATTCCACATTCTGGGTCCCTTGATTTGTAGAGCATTTCTAGTTTGATTAAGTCGTACTCTTGGAATATCAAAACTGTATTTATTTCTGGTGTGGTGCTCATGGGTTCTGTTACAGCTTTCAATGAAGCTTTTGAGGTCAGGATTGGCATTACAGTTCAGCGTTTTATATATGTATAATACACATGAGAGAATGTGCAGTGACTTAATATCTAACATATTCAGAGATTTGAGTAGGGGTACCGAGTGATGTCTGGGGCCAGAGTTGGATATTGTCCTAATAGCAGCTTTGTGTTGAGTAATAGAGGACGTAAATGATTTTGGGTAGTAGAACCCCAAGCACAAATACCATAGTTGAGATATGGATAGATGAGGGAGTAATAGAGAGTCACCAGGGCAGGGCGGGGTACATAATATCTGATCTTAGAAAGAATGCCAACAGTTTTTGAAACTTTTTTTGATATATTTAGAATGTGACCCTGGAAATTAAGCTTGTGATCAATGAGAACGCCAAGGAATTTGCCATCTAATTTGTTACAAATTTGGGTATTGTTAATCTTGAGATTTATTTGATTAGAGGATTTATTGCCAAACAGAATATAGAAAGTTTTGTCAATGTTAAGGGTGAGTTTGTTGGCAGTTAGCCAAAGATGGACTTTATTAAGCTCGGTATTTACTGTGGCATTTAGAGCAAGGGGGTCAGGACTGGAGTAAATGAAGGTTGTGTCGTCAGCAAATAGAATTGGTCTAAGGTGTTGGGAGGCATTTGGAAGGTCATTAATGTAGATGAGAAAGAGGAGAGGGCCAAGTATACTGCCCTGAGGAACACCAATGTTGATGGGTAGGGTAGGAGAAATTGAATTGTTCACAGAAACATACTGGAGTCTGTCAGTAAGGTAAGATTTGAGGTATTGCAGGGAGAGTCCTCTGACTCCATAATGATGTAATTTAAGAAGAAGGTTTTGGTGGTTGACAGTGTCAAAAGCCTTACGCAGGTCCACAAATAACCCAACAGGGAACTCATTTTTATCAAGAGCTGCATGAATTAAGTTAATCATACTAATAAGTGCATCGTTAGTGCTTTTTTTAGGTCTGAAGCCATATTGGCAAGAGCTAAGTATATTGTGCTTGGCTAGATAAGAGTAGAGCTGCTTGTAGATTAGTTTTTCAAAAATTTTTGATAAGTTAGGCAGGATTGAAATAGGTCTGTAGTTGTTAACATCTGTGGGATCACCACATTTGTGGACAGGGGTTACTCTCGCTTTTTTAGAATATCTGGAAAGGTTTGGAGTTCAAGTGACTTGTTGAAGAGCAATGCAATTGCAGGGGCTAAGGATCTGGAGGCTTTTTTGTAAATTAATGTCGGAATCTCCTCAAGGGCACTAGACTTGGTTTTGAGGGAAAGGATTATCTCATTGACGTCAGTGGAATTAGTAGGCTTTAGGTACAGAGACTGTGGATAGTTACCTGTAAGGTAGTCCTTAACATCAGTACTGGAAGATGGAATATCATTTGCAAGGGATGACCCAATGGAAGAGAAGAACCTATTGAACTCAATAGCAGAATCAGAGGCTGAAAGCTGACCATCGTTATTAGACAGGAGTGTTGGTTTGTTGTTTAAAGTCTTCTTTGATCCCAAGATTTGTGAAATTGTGCTCCAAGTTTTTTAATGTTGCTCTTTATTTGGGTAAATTTATCTTCGTAGTATTTAGCTTTGGCTCGTCTAATTATCTTAGATAGCAGTAAAGAGTAATTTTTTGAGAATTCTTTGGAGACGGTTCCTAGCCTATACTTCTTCTCAAGGTCATGTTTTTTATTAATGGATTTAAGTATTCCCTTTGTAAGCCAGGGATTGTTAAGCCTTTTGGTAGTGACTTGTTTTGTAAGCATAGGACAGTGGGTGTTATAAAGGCTTAGAGTTTTTTGAAGAAAAGATTGTACTGCTAGGTTGATGTCCCCTATGTTACCTAACTCTGACTCCCAGTTGACATTATCAGCAGCAGTTATAAAATTGTCTATAGCAGATTCATTGTGCAGCCTAAAACTTATCTCCCTTGACTCTAGAGGTGGTTTGTTAATGTTAGTTAAGAGAAATGTGGGGTAATGGTCTGTAGTGCTATCGGTGATTATACCTGAAGTAAGCGGAGAGGTTATGTTGGTCCAGATGTGATCTAGAGTCGTGGCAGTACTATCAGTGATTCTAGTAGGTCTAGTGATTAAGGGTATGAGGAAGCAGGAATTCATACAGTTGAGGAAGCTAACAGTAGTAGGGTGCTCAGGCTCGCAGAGGTCAATATTAAAGTCCCCTGCGATAATTAGATGGTTTTTGTTCAGTCTGTTCTCGAGTATTAGATTACTAAGGTTTGAATTGAATTCAGACACATCAGTGTTAGGAATTCTATAGACTGCACCTACAGACAGGATAGACTCGGTACCCTTGACTCTGAAACTGGCGAAGATATACTCCCCACAGCAGTCTCTAGTTCTAATTACTTTTAAGCATGTTAGTTCATGATGGTAGTAAAGAGCAGTACCACCACCTCTCTGAATTTGACGACAGTTGTGAATTGCCAAGTAGTTAGGCATGTTAAAGAGTTGAGTAGTATCCTCTTTCAACCACGTTTCAGTAAGTATAATAAAAGTGAATTTGTTGTCAATAGTTTCAATCAAGGCACTAACATCATCGAAGTGTTTACCTAGGGATCTAACATTCAAGTTGATTACAGAGATATTGTGATTATGTGTTAATACATTGTTTACATCATGTGCTGTAAAATATCTGCAATTTTGGTCATTAAAGTGATGATTGTCATAGATAGTGGATAAGAGGTTTAGTTCTGGGTCTATACTTGTCTGCATAAAAAGGCTGGTTGCTGGGAAACAAGGCAAGAATGCCAAAATACAAAATAAAAAATAAAGGAAAGTAGAATAAAAATTCTAAAGTAATATAAACTTAATGGTAATTTAAGTAATATAAACTCAATGGTAAATTAAGTAGAGAAAAAAAAACTTAATGAGAACTAGGAATGTAAATAAAGAACTAGAATAATTAATAACAATAGATGCCCAAAAAAGTAAAAAAGCAATTATGAAAACTATAAAATGAAAAGCTTGCTTACTATACTATTATAAGTACACTATAGTTTAATACTAAAGTTACACTAAGACAAAATGAGGTAGCTTAAATAGAGATACACTCAGGAACACTGGATAATGAAGTTAATACTAGAGGACACAGGCAAAGCCAGTGTACTACTGAACATGGGAGTAAAATGAAAGATGACAATTGTAAAGATGACAATTTTTTTTAACTAAAGTTAGTTAAAGTTACCTTTTGAAAGGAAAGGCAGAGCTAAAGTACACAATGGTAGTTAAATGAGATTATAATTTGAATTCTGGCTATACAGCAGTTATCCCACAGTCACTGAGGAAAGAATTAAGGTGAGCTTCAGTGGTTATTGAATAGGTTTTTCCAATGTCAGTCCTCCTAGCTATAATTTTACCATGTCGCACAAAACAGTGCTTAATTACAGTGGAATTTTTGCAGCAACCACGCAGTTTAAAAAAGAGATTTTGCCTGAACCTGGTCAGACATTCATTCACATAAACAGAGGATTTACCAGCGACTGCAGCTGTAATAAGATCAGACTTGCGGGAGCAGCTATCAAGTTTTATTCGAATTCTTCGGTTGTTTGTACCAGATGATTTGGTACCCACTCTATAAGCTGATTTGATGTGATTTTTTTGAAGTGAATACCTTAACTTATCCTGCAATACCTTGATCACAATGGCAGCACAGTCTTCTCCATCAGTTTCTTGGGGAAAATCATGTGAAGAGATAATTACAGACTCTAGTAGTTTATGTTGGTCTGTTTCGTCCTGGGTAACAGCGTGTTGGTGTTGTAGGTTGTTCAGATGGTTCTCAAACCGTTGCAATATTTCTTCCTGTTTTCTAGTGGTTTCATCTGGATTAAAGTTAGTAACTGTGTTCTTGAGAAGGTTTAATTCTTTCTCGAGGTGGACGACTTTGGTAGATAGATCTTGATTGTTCTTGAGTAAGTCTCCAGCTTCATTCTGCAAAGATAATAATGAGCCTTGCAGGTTCATTATTAAGGCCGACTGCTCTTTGATTACTGACATTTGATCTTCATGTACTTGTGTTAATAACTTGAGCCAAGGGTTATCAGCAGGGCGCTTGAAGTCAGGACAAGGGGCAGTAGCTCGTTTAAGTTGGTCCATATGGCTACATAACAGTTGCATGGCCCGTGTCGGAGACGGCGCTGCGCCCAGCTGGGATTGTATGTTATTCTCGACGAGGGGAGAGTCGGTACCCCCCACGGCGGCCAACTTATCATGTTGCTAGCCTGGCTAGTTGGGTTATTCCTGATTGGTGTGCTTCCTTTCTTAAGGGCCTTGCCGGTCTTATTTTGCATGGTAGCAGGATAAAATGTAGGCAGGTACAATAGGGAAGACTCGTTGATGAGGCAGCAGTGAACGTCTGGTACAGCTTCCGAGCTCAAGGGAGCAACATTAGCGAGGTCGAAATGAGAGAATACGGGTTGGTCTTGTTGGTTTTTTCAATCACATTTGGGTCACTGTGTACTTAGCTGCCTACGGGTGATGCTACATCATTTGTTGGTAGCCGAGAGCTCACAGATCAGCTGCGGTTGTGGCGGTTGTGGGGGAGAGAGGAGTTGAGGGCGGGGATAAGAGTGTTGAGAGCGAGGTTGACTTGTTTCATCGTTCTGTGTGCTTGCAAATTACGCACTCGCGTGCACCCTTGGCTTTAGTACTTGTAGGTGGTATGTAGCCAAGCTTGTAAAGCATAAGGTAGTATTGAAACGATTATAGGAAAAGCTCAATTTGTAAGGTAGTCTTGAAAAGATCGCTTTGTAAGGTCCCACACAGGAAGTGATTCAGCTAGCATCAAAGAGTGTCCATCAGTCAGGAAGAGATTTAGCTAGCCTCAAAGAGTGTCCATCAGTCAGGAAGAGATTTAGCTAGCCTCAAAGAGTGTCCATCAGTCAGGAAGAGATTCAGGTATTCTTGAAAATATCTATGGACAACACCACCATGGAAGCCGCTAACACTGTTCATCTATGCTACTTGTATCAGATGCATCATCACTGAACGCAGAAAACGATTCATCTATGTATCATCTATATAAATTGGAGATGACAAGGGTGGGGCTCAGAGCTACACCTGAATACGCTCGCTGTATCCTCCTCATAGGTGTATCATAGGTGCTGTATCACTGGCATCCGACCGTTGTGTTAAGCCCTTATTGTGCCTAGCTTCACCAATGTTATGACCCTTATGTTCTTCAAACAATAGGGTCTGAATTGCACCGACTGAGCGCAGTCTTTCAACACCATGTCGACAGGTGTTTGAGAGCCAGAGGCGCGTGTGCCACAAATGGTTGCTCACGCAGTACTAACCCAGCCAGCAGCCCTAGTCTTTCATATTCGTTATAGCAAAAGGTTCGTTCAGTGTTTGTTGGGTAGGCTGCTCCATTATGACAATCTTTCTTTGTTTCAAATCTGTTCCATTTTTCTGGGGGGAGCCCCGTCGGCTCCCCGGAGCTATCCCAGGCTGATATGCTAATGTCAGACTTTGGCATCAGTCATGTGTATGGAGTTCTTAGGCCTACCGGGGACCACGGCCAGAACCGGGCCCCCTCAGAGAGGCAAGGGGAGCAATGGCCTATAGAAGGCCCCGTGTGATTGGAAGCATTCTATGTCTGCCATCGACTGGGACAGGCACCCAGAAAGGTAAGCGCCCCAAAACAAACCCCTATTCTGGTTAAAATTGCTACCAAAAGCCAAACTAGTGGATAGAACTCCCCAACAGAAAAACAAGCAAACTAGTATGACGTCACACGTCACCGCGCCGCTGTCTGCGCAGCTCCCCCCTCCCCGGGAGGGGGAAGGGGGAGCCCCAGACCTCCCACGCCGGCTATCCACCCATCAGTTCTTCGGCTGATGCTATAGGCACCGGTTATGTGCTCCGGCTCCAGTGGTTGTTTCAGCACTGTACCTAGCGTGTGGTGTCTGTTTTTCTCGGTGGTGCGTGAGCCGGGAGTGATTCTCCAGTACTCGGGCTGCATGCGCCTAGGGTTCCCTTCCCTAGGTGCCCTGTAAGTACTGCCCTTGGGACTTGGGGCCACCTTCCACAAGTTCCTTGGGGTCTGCCCCTGCTAGGCCGTTTACTGCTTGGTTTTCGGCCGCTCTTTGTGTGCTTGGGTGTTCTGTCTCCCTTGTTCGCCTTAGAGTAAGGGGCAGTTTTGCACTGGTGGGGCGCAGGGTACTGTGCAGCTTGTCTTTCCCAATCATAGCGGCCGGCTCTGTTCCGCTTGGGTACGCTGTCCTCTTGCGGGGTTTTCTTTTTCTTTTTGTTTATCTACCTGGTGGGGGGGTCTGCCTTCGTTCTTGCCCCTGGTGTCCCTTGTGTTCTGAGTTTTCTGGTGGTACCCCCTGCTTGGTCCCCGTGAGTGTACACGTCCCGGGGGTTCAGCTCTTAGAAAGTTGTTTGGTAGTTTTGGGTGCCGGTTAGCAGTACCCTGCCTGGGATTACCTGAGCGCGAGTCCTCTTATAGTAAACGCTCGGGACCCTGGGAAACCCCTGGGGGCGCGAGGGTCCGATGGATGTGACCCCAGAGCTCCCCCCTCGCTTCCAGTGAGTTTGAGGGTTGCTCACCCCTTGTCTCTGGGTGACTCTCTGTTTTGCCTCCGTCTGCTGCCTGTGGGGTCGGTGACACCTTCGACCCAGAGTCCTGCGAGTTTGTTGCTCGTTGTGGCTCGCTTACCCAGTTGTGCACAGCTGGTGCGGGCAGCAGGGGCGTTGCACTTGAGCCTTGGTGGTGGCAACGCTCTCGTGGTAACTCCCCGGGAGCCCCGGGGCTGCCCCGTTTTGGTTCTTGTTTTTCCCCTGGATTCCCCTTCCTGCCTGCATCCGGTTCCTTACCGTCTGTAGGTTCAGGGCGGGGTTTGTTGGTGTTGAGACTCGGGCAGTCTCGGGGAAATCCCCTTCCGGAGTAGTGACGGGGGCATTTGAGCCTGTTCCTCCAGCCGTGTTGTAAGAGTCTGCCAGTGGGCTCCCTTCCTTCGTGTTTTCACGGCTGCCCCGGTTTTCTGGTACGGCCGGGGCTTTGGGGGGACGGCTCGGCCCCGGGGCCTGTCGTGTGGGTTCCCGGGGCTGGGGAGGGGCTGACTTGGGAGGCCTTAATGGCCCCGTTGGACCCCGTGGGGGTTTTTCTCCCCCTCTAGGCGGGGCTTGTGGTTACGCGGAGTAGGGTTTTCCTCCCCACTCGCCGTACGTGCTGTTGGGTGTCAGCCCCTCCCCGGGCTCGGTTCCTTGGCCTTTGAGTCGGTTGGTTCCGTCCTGTGGGTGGATGTTTCCCCCCACCCCCTTTTGGGACGGTGTTTTCGTCATGTTTCCCCGTTTTGGGGGTTCTACGTGACTCCTGGTCTCGGGTGCACCTGCGCCTTTGTGTGCCTTCGGGACTGGTTTTGGCTTCCGTGTTCTCGAGGGTTCGGGAAGGTGTTTCGCTACTTCCCGCGTTATTGGAACGTCTGTCGGCTCCTCGTCCTTGTCGCCGAGTTGGGCTACTTGTAGCCCTGTTGGGCTACTTGTAGCCTTGTTGGGCTGCTTGTGGCCCGGCTGCGTGCTTTATTTTGGGCTCTGTCTTCGCTTCTTTGGCCGGTTTTATTGTTCCTGCTCACTCTTTTGGCTTCTTTTTAGTGCAGTAGTCCTGGTTGCCGCCTTCCCGCAGAGACTGTTGCGCGTTTTCGGCCAGCGTGTCATGCGCGTGCGCCGCGGAGTTTGTTTTGGTTTGGGCGGTGTGTAGTGCTGGTGTTAGACGCCTTCTTGCTCCAGTGCTTCGCCTCTCGCTCTTCTCCCTTGGCGCGGTGTGTGCCCCTTCGCTCCGGGGGTGTCCTGGGTTCCAGTTGTGGGGAGGCCGCAGAGGTTTTCTGTGTCATGGGTGTGGGCCGCCTTCTTCGCCTCTCCCCTGCTCTCCTGCAGGTCCGGCTCTGGCGTCTTCACCTGTCAGTGCTCCCAGGTTCTTCTGGGCTCGGTTGAGTCGTGTCACTTCGTGCTACCGTTAGCCAGGTGAGTTTCTGCGGTCTGGCGTCTTTTGGCAGGGTGCTGGATGCGGTGTTATATACCTGTCTTTATTTGGGTATCTTTTTGTACGACTGAGACCGTTCGCACACCAGTGTCTGTCCCCCTTTTCACCCCTTCCTGTCCCACTCTTGTGCATGTCCAACCCATGCTAGGGTCATTCAGGGGTTCCACCTTTGTTAGTGTTATGAGGTGTGGGGGTTGTGGTGTTGGTTTCTGTACTCGCCTGGTAGAGCTCCTGGCTGTGCTTGCAAGGTTTTTGCACTCTGGTTTTTGGGTCCCGCTTATCTGGTAGAACTTGCGGGATAGTACCAGTGGAGTGCAGTGGTGCTATAGGCACCATCGGGGAACACTGTATATCCTTCAGAGGTCTGCAGTTGTTAAAAGACCTACGTGCGAGCATACGCCTTCTTGCTGGAAAATTACCTTGGGGTTTTCCTTGAGGTGCTTCCGGGGCTTAGCGTCCCTGCGGCCCGGTCGTCGACCAGGCCTCCTGGACTGCTCATCCTGGCTGTTGGACGTGGCTGCTCGCTGCCTAACGTACGAGTCACAGCCTGGTTGATCGGGTATCCTTTGGAGGTGCTTCTCCAGTTCTCTCTTGAACCACCCCGTCCTCGCAACATTTAATAAGTCGTTCTTGCCTTATTAGTTACGTGCATGGGTGACATGCTAAACATCATCGTTTTCCTTTTCGGAACTTCATGGAAAACACCGACCTTCCTTACCCTACTTAGTATGTTGAAATGAGCGTCTTATGGTTTCGTAATTACAATTGTTACTTACCCTATTATAGGTGTAACAACGCTGAACACTGTGGGGGATTGCCAGTTATGCCCCTTATGGTCCATCCGTGGACTTCCGGGGCACGCTAGCTTGCTTTCGAATTAGTTATGGCCATCCTGGTTGTGGGGAGTCTGTGGGCCTGCAGGCCGCTCCATGTGGCTGCCTGGTGGGCCTCCCTCTGGCCGGTCTAGCCTGGCCTCGGGCCAGGCTTGGGGTGTACGTGAGCTCCCAGTTCCCCATCCTGCCGATTTTGAGCGGGGTTTCTCCGCCGTCGGTCGCCTGGTATGCGGGTTCCTGGGCCTGCTGGGTTCTGTCGTGTCTCCGTGGGCCCTGTCTGGGGTCTGTCTGCTCCATTCTCTGCCTTTGCAGAAGCGAGTTGCTCTTTACCTGTGGCATGTTGCGGTGGTGCCTGTTGCTACTACTGCGCGTGTGCTTTAGTACCGTGTTTTGCGGTGGCGTGTCCTTATTCCTGGGGTTTTTATGCTTCTGCTCTTTCGTACTGTCTCACCCCTGTCGTTTTTCCTGGCATCTCCTTTTGTCTGTTTTGCCTGCACTTGCTGCTATGTTGGGGGCGTGGTCGGTTTCCACCACTTCCTTGCTTGTGCGTTCCCTTGTTTTCCTCCTCTGCCGCAGGGGTGTTCTATGTGTGTTCCTTGGCTTCTTGGGCTTTTTTCGGCCTGGGTCCTGTGGTGTGCTTCTTTGTCTCGTCTGTTGCAGTTGCTCGTACCTCTTGGTTCGGGTACGGTTCTGGCGGCAACCCGTCCGCCTTCTTTGGTTTCCTTGCTTGCCCTGCCAATTGGGTTTTTCGGGGTCTGGCGATGTCCCGCGTCGGACCCGTCATTTCTGAACTCCTGGCAGGTTTGCTTGCTTGGAGTTCTTCTGTTCGGCAGTTAGTTTCGTTCATTTATTATGCACCCCATACCCATCTTGTGGGCGGTAGTGGAAAGGGTTAGAGGCACATAATGGGCTCAGGGACTGAACCCCACATTCATTTAGCTCAGCAAGTTACAATCTTGATGAGCTAGTTACAAATTCAATATAAGTCGTCACATCAACAATGGGTTCGAGATCGACCTCAAGTACAGGTTCTAAATTAAGCAACTGACATGTGAAGTGCTAGTGTCAAAATTTATATGTTTGTCCTGCACACCGCCCCCCATCCAGTGGGCAGCGGTGGATAGGTTACAATCACTCAGTTGCTACCTACTGTTAGCAAACTGGGGATGTTTGGCTACAATTTCTGGTGGCAGATCCTTTTGAATGAAATCTTTGCACATCGCTGGAACATTGGTTATAGAATTGTCTCTAACTTCACGTATCTTTTCGCACTCCATCACATAGTGACGGAGGGTGTGCGAATAATTTTGTTGACCCAGTTTACATTTGGTCAGGTCTCCATCGGCAGATGATGAGAATTCCCGGAGATACTTTGGGATGCTGGTCGGCAGACGTTCCATCTTCTTGTGCCACCTGAGTTCGGTGGTCGCGCCCGAGATCTTCTTGCGGCTCCGCCTTTTCCTGGGCTTGGAGGGGCCTTGTCGGGGCTGCTTCCGTCTGCCTCGTGGTCTCGCCTCCAGCTGGTGGTCGGTGTCCCACCTGCGTGTTTCTCTTGGCGGCAGTATGGGGTGTTTTGGCGGTCCTTCCTTTTCCTGTCCCTTCTTAGGTGGTTCCTCTTGTTAGCGTCGGCTTGGTTTTTGGTGGGGGTTGGGGGCCGTCGTCGTGCCACATACTGTCGCCTCTCTTTTGTGCGGCGCTGGCGGGGCCGCTTTGGCTTGCTTTCGGTCTTGGTGTTGCTTCTACACCGTTAGTACGCTGTCTTGTGCGTCGTTTCCCCTCCGGCCTGTTCGTGCGCCGCTTGCACCATCCTGGTCTCCGCTGTGTGCCATGGCGTCTGTGTCCGGAGCGCGTTTTGCGTTGATCCGGTTCTGTTCTTCCCGGTTCGCCTGTGATGGTGTCCTGGGTTGTCAGCCGTGTTCTTGCGGCTCGGCTGCCTGTGTTCTTAACTCCTGCCCGTGTTCTTAACTCCTGCCCGTGATGTTCGTGGCTTTGCTGCTCTCGCTGCCGTCTGGATGACGTGTTCGAGCAGTCTTTCGGGCATGGATCTTTGGTGTTCGTTCGGGGCCTTGCTGCTCGTTGTTCTTGTGTTGTTCCCAGGACTTTCCGGGGCTGTGGCGCCTTGGGTTGGCGTTGCTGCCGGTTGTATCGCTTCCAGGGGGAGGGTGCGTGGTGTCCGCCTCCCGGTTCCGTCCCTTTTGATCTTCCTCTGTGGGTAGTTAGCTCCGGGGAGCCGACGGGGCTCCCCCCAGAAAACCAGCGTTGAATGTAATGAAACGCCATTTTCTGGGTGAGTCCCGGAGGCTCCCCGGCAACCCTCCCTCCCTCCGGTCGGCGTTTTTTTTCGCGTGTCTTGACATCCAGCCTCAGAACTGATGGGTGGATAGCCGGCGTGGGAGGTCTGGGGCTCCCCCTTCCCCCTCCCGGGGAGGGGGAGCTGCGCAGACAGCGGCGCGGTGACGTGTGACGTCATACTAGTTTGCTTGTTTTTCTGTTGGGGAGTTCTATCCACTAGTTTGGCTTTTGGTAGCAATTTTAACCAGAATAGGGGTTTGTTTTGGGGCGCTTACCTTTCTGGGTGCCTGTCCCGGTCGATGGCAGACATAGAATGCTTCCAATCACACGGGGGCTTCTATAGGCCATTGCTCCCCTTGCCTCTCTGAGGGGGCCCGGTTCTGGCCGTGGTCCCCGGTAGGCCTAAGAACTCCATACACATGACTGATGCCAAAGTCTGACATTAGCATATCAGCCTGGGATAGCTCCGGGGAGCCTCCGGGACTCACCCAGAAAATGGCGTTTCATTACATTCAACGCTGGTTGTTTTGTATTTGTCACTTCCGTCTCTATAATGGAGCAGCCTACCCGACAAACACTGAACGAACCTTTATGGCATTTGTTCATTTTTCAAATTGTTTCAACAGTTCTTTTATTTATTTTTTTTTATTTAAGAAACATAAAGCAGCCGACCTGTAGACCACCGAACAAACCTTTTTGACATTTGTACTGGTTTTCGAAATTCTTCATTTTTTTATTATTTACGTTTTTTGTATGTAAGAAACATGGAGCAGCCTACCTGCCGACCACCGAACAATAACCTTTCCACAATAAGACAAATGAAAAATAAATATTGAACACATTTGAAGAAATTAAAATATCATAATGGTTTATTGAGTGTATATGTAAGGTAGGCTGCGCCATTATTGAGACGTAAATGAGAAATACAAAACAAATGGAACACATTTGAAACAAAGAAAAATAGTTATAATGGAGCAGCCTACCTGCCGAACACCGAACGAACCTTTTTGACATTTGTTGTATATCAGACATTTCATTTCTTTTTTCTTACAAAAACGTCAATGCTTTGTAACATCTCAGCAGTCACCCCTTTATATCCCAGCATCATTAAACAAGAACAACACAATTTATGTGCATCGTCGGAGGCATCTAAGAATGTGGAAGAAGCAGCGCGACCCCACCATGTGGTGTTGACGTTACACAAACCAGCGTTCGTCATACGGGACGATTTCACGCCGATCGGGCCGTTCGTTACCCAAAATGTTCGTCTTTTGGGGCGATCGTTATGCAAGGTACCACTGTATCTACATTTGTAATTACCTAAGTATAATTGCCTTAGTGTAGTTACAGGATGAAAGCTATGCTCGTGGTGTCCCCTCTTCCCAGCACTCTTTGTCATATAACGCTTTGAAACTACTGACGGTCCTGATCTCCACCGCCTTCTCGCCTAACTTGTTCCAACCGTCTACCACTAAGTTTGCAAAAGTGAATTTTCTTATATTTCTTTGGCATCTATGTTCATTTAGCTTAAATCTATGACCTCTTGTTATTGAGGTTCCAGGTCTCGGGAAATCTTCCCTATCAATTTTATCAATTCCTGTTATTATTTTGCACGTAGTGATCATATCACCTCTTCTTCTGTCCTCTAGTTTTGGCATATTTAATGCCTCTAACCCTCCCCTCATAGTTCATGTCCTTCAGTTCTGGGAGCCACTTAGTGTCATGTCTTTGCACGTTTTCCAGTTTGTTGATGTGCTTCTTAAGATATGGGCACCATACAATTGCTGAATATTCCAGCTTTGGTGTAACAAGTTGTGAAAAATTTCTTTAATATTTCACCATCTATGTATTTAAAAGCAATTCTGAAGTTAGAAAGTGTAGCATAGGCCCCTCGCACAATGTTCTTAATGTGATCCTCAGGTGATAGTTTGTATCTAGAACTACCCCTAGATTTCTTTCTTTATCAGACTTCTTTAAAGATTTCTCACATAATTTATAGGTTGTGTGGGGGTCTATGTTCCCCTATTCCACATTCCATAACATGTCATTTATTTACATTAAATTCCATTTGCCAAGCGGTGCTCCATATACTTATTCTGTCCAGGTCTTCATGAAGGATATGACACTCGTCTAAGTTACTTATCTTCCCTATTATCTTAGCATCATCAGCAAACATGTTCATATAATTCTGTATTCCATCTGGTAGAGCGTTAATGTAGACAATGAACATTACCGGTGCAAGAACTGAACCCTGTGGTACTCCGCTTGTGGCATTTCTCCAGTCCGATGCACTTCCTCTTATTACATACTGCCCTCATTTTTCTATCAAAATTTTTTTCATCCATGTTAGCAGCTTACCTGTCACCCCTCCAATGTGTTCCAGTTTCCAGAACAACTTATGTGGAACTCTGCCGAAAGCCTTTTTTTAGGTCCAGATAGATGCAGTCAACCCAACCATCTCTTTCCTGTAAAATCTCTGTGGCTTGATCATAGAAACTGAGTAAATTTGTTACACAGGATCTTCCAGACTGAAAACCGTACTGATGGTCTGATTTTATATCGTTTGTCTCCAAGTGTTTTGACTATTACACTTGTCAACGATACGGGTCTATAATTGAGTGGGGTGTTCCCTGCCACCACTTTTGTAGATTGGAACTATGTTGGCCTTTTTCCACGCATCTGCTACGACTCCTGTACAAAGGGATGCCTGAAAAATCAGGTGAAGTGGAATGTTGAGCTCAGATGCACATTCTCTCAGAATCCATGGTGAAACTCCATCTGGGCCAACTGCTCTGTTCTTACTTAGCTCCTTGAGCATATTTTCCACTTGGTCTCTAGACAACTCTATATGCTCTATGTTGTTCTCTGGAAGTCTTATTATGTCTGGTTCTCTGAAGATTTCATTTTGTATAAACACACTTTGGAACTTTTCGTTTAATGTTTCACACATTTCCTTTTCATTTTCCGTGAATCTATTTCCCATTTTCAACTTCTGAATATTATCCTTTACCTGCAATTTGTTGTTTATGAATTTGTAAAATAGGCCTAGTTCTGTTTTTCATTTGTCCGCTATCCCTTTTTCAAAATTTCTTTCTGCTTCTCTCCTTGTAGTTGCTGTGTAATTGTTTCTCGTATCTTTGTTTCACTGGTATATTTGAGGGTTAGGCCTCTTCCTATATTGATTCCATTTTTGTGTCTTTTGGTCTTTGGCCCTCTCGCAATTTCTGTTGAACCAATCCTGTTTTCTGGCCCTGCATCTCTGTTTAGGTATGAATGTTTGTGTGCCTTCATCCTTATTTTGCAAAATTTGGCATACATCTCATTTACTTAACCTGGCTAGCAACAAGTCTGTCCAATTACACTCATTAACATTTTTTTGAAGTTCTCTATAGTGTCCTCTCTTGAAATCAAGTTTATCGACTGTTTCAATGTCCCCATTTTCTTCTAGGTGATATCTTAAGGCATATTTTCCATTTGGTCACCATTTGGTCCGGGAGACATCTCCCGTCACGCAGGGTGCAGTTGCGCCTCCACAGATCTCCAGTATCATCTTTTGATACTGGTCAAATGGCTCAAAAGGGCCACCACTTATGGGCTATTCATGCCCGTGCCACCTCTTGGATGGCTTAATCTTAATCATCATCAAGGCATATTTAATGTCTAACATGACATGATCACTCTTTCCCAAGGGTGTTACCATAGTGAGCCACTAAGCTTGTTTGGTGACAGCAGACAGTAACAAGTGGCACCACACAACTGATGTTCCCCTCCCTCTCAGTGGTTCAAGGCCAGACGCACTAACATTTCTCCTTCAAGTACAGTGGTACCTCGAATAACGAATTTAATCCGTTCCATGTTTGTCATGTGAAACGGACTTCATACAAAACGAATATTCCCATTTAACCACTGTGAATCACTGTGTTTATTGTGAAATTCCCCAGTGTGCATGACATCAAATGTTCCCCCAAAATCGTTTTCCTTTGTAAAATGATAAATTCCCTTCCCTGAACATATCTATGTAAAAATAATTACCAAATTCCACTTACTTTGGCTGTGAGGGCGTGGACAAGGTGCGCTGTGACGTCATCAGGGGCTGGTCGCACGTGTGTGAAGCTCCCAGACACGGTCGCGGGGGCCATTCAAGTACTGCGAGTTGCCACAAATATATTTTCAAATATTTTTTCTATGTATTTCCAATGCGGTTTTATTTGTTTCTTTTATCATATATGATGCATATTTGTGACCTTTACAATATGTATACAGTAGAATGTTCATAATTTTCCATGGAACTGTGATACATGTGTCAGTAATGTGTCCAAAATAAATGTTTATTATCACAATATTACGTGGTAAAAAATCACTAAAATTACAATATGTACAGTTTCACATTCTATATACACAGTAACACACTGTATTACACACTCAGTACTTTGGAGGTGTGTAATAATCAACGAAGTAGTCCGTGGTACACCGCACGACTTTGCTCTCGTTGTACCAGCTACAGATAGATTTTTGCTTCCTGTTTCATCGTTCTGTGTGCTTGCAAATACAGTAATGCACTCGCGTGCACTCTTGGCTTTAGTACTTGTAGGTGGTATGTAGCCAAGCTTGTAAAGCATAAGGTAGTATTGAAACAATTATAGGAAAAGTTCAATTTGTAAGGTAGGCTTGAAAAGATCGCTTTGTAAGGTCCCACACAGGAAGAGATTCAGCTAGCCTCAAAGAGTGTCCGTTAGTCAGGAAGAGATTCAGGTATTCTTGAAAATATGTATGGAAAACACCACCATGGAAGCCGCTAACACTGTTCATCTATGCTACTTGTATCAGATGCATCATCACTGAACGCAGAAAAAGATTCATCTATGTATCATCTATATAAACTGGAGATGGCAAGGCTGGGGCTCCTTACCTTGCCTTGAGGTTACCTTGAGGTGCTTCCAGGGCTTAGCGTCCCCGTGACCCGGTCGTCGACCAGGCCTCCTGGTTGCTGGACTGATCAACCAGGTTGTTTGACGCGGCTGCTCGCAGCCTGACATATGAGTCACAGCCTGGTTGATCAGGTATCCTTTGGAGGTGCTTATCCAGTTCTCTCTTGAACACTGTGAGGGGGTTATATAAGGCTCAGAGCTACAACTGGACATGCTTGCTGTATCATGCTCATAGGTGCTGTATCACTTACATCCGACCGTTGTGTTAAGTCCTTATTGCGCCTAACTTCACCAATATTATGACCCTTATGTTCTTCAAACAATAAGGTCTGAATTTCACCGACTGAGCGCAATCCTTCAACACCGTGTCGGACAGGTGTTTGGGAGCCAGAGGCACGTATGCCACAAATGGTTGGTCATGCAGTACTAACCCAGCCAGCAGCCCTAGTCTTTCATATTTGTTACAGCAAAAGGTTCATTCAGTGTTTGTTGGGTAGGCTGCTCCATTATGACGATCTTTCTTTGTTTCAAATGTGTACCATTTGTTTTGTATTTGTCACTTACGTCTCAATAATGGAGCAGCCTACCCGACAAACACTGAACGAACCTTTATGGCATTTGTTCATTTTTCAAATTGTTTCAACAGCTCTTTTATTTTTTATTTTTTTTTATTTAAGAAACGTGGAGCAGCCTACCTGTAGACCACCAAACGAAACTTTTGCTATAAGACAAATGGAAAAATAAATATTGAACACATTTGAAGAAAGGAAAATGTCATAATGGTTTATTCAGTGTATGTAAGGTAGGCTGCTCCATTATTGAGACGTAAATGACAGATACAAAACAAATGGAACACATTTGAAACAAAGAAAGGTTGTTATAATGGAGCAGCCTACCTGCCGAACACAGAACGAACCTTTTTGACATTTGTTGTATATCAGAAATTTCATTTCTTTTTTCTACAAAAACGTCAATGCTTTGCAACATCTCAGCAGTCACCCCTTTATATCCCAGCATCATTTGTATCTTTAAACAAGAAGAACATAATTTATGTGCATCGTCGGAGGCTTCTGAGAATGTGCAAGAAGCAGTGCGACACCACCATGTGGTGTTGACGTTACTCAAACGAGTGTTCACCATACAGGACGATTTGACGCCGATTGGGCTGTTCGTTACCCAAAATGTTCGCCTTTTGGGGCGATCGTTAAGCGAGGTACCACTGTATACTGTTTGTGGTGTTATTACAATATATTCACACATCTATATAAATAAAAATGGAAATGTTCGTTTGTTCAAAATCGCTAATCTCCAAGAGTTCTTCACCGATTGCCTTGAAATTTTCACACAACGTTCCCTTCGCATCCGAACGGGTTTTTATATACATGCTATATAGATGTCACTTCTGTGACAGGAAAAAACATGCTTTTTTTGAAAAGCAGTGTTTTTCGGGTGTTTATATGAGGGAAATCTTCGTAACCTCTTTATTGATTGCTTTGAAATTTTGACACAACATTGCATTCGAATAGGTGAGTGTTTTTACATACCTACTATATACATGCCTCACCTGTGACAGGAAAAAACATTTTTTTTTTTAAAAAACAGTGCCATCTGTAGGACGTAAGAGCAACACAAGATGTAATCTCTGAAAGTTCTTCACTAATTGCTTTGAAATTTTAACACAACGTTCCATTCGAATACATGCGTGTTTTTATGTACCTACTGTTTAGGTGCCGCACCTGTGACAGGTAAAAACATGCATTTTTTGAAAAACAGCACCATCAGTTGCACGCAAGAACAACACACGATATACAAAATATGTTACGATTCCATTTCAATGTTTCTGATTGCATTGATAAATGAAATTTTCATAGATTTTTATTTATTTTCATTTTGATTTAATTATTTTGTGTGGCATTGCATTGTAATTGAGCTGTGTTGTTTACCATACCGTTCATTTCGTGGGTATACAGAGCACCACTTGGTTTCCGAACCCCTTGGGGACGAGACCCGTCAGTTAACATGTAAGTTCGTAAACGAGAAATAGAGGGGAAAAATAAACTAGAAATGTAAAAAGAAATTTTTCCGAAAAAATAAAAAAAACTCTAGGGAAAAAAATCGACAGGTTCATAGCATAAATGCGACCGTATTTTGTTTGTACTCACCAATAAGTGAAGTCCTGATCCGCTTTATAAAAGACCTTAATTGTTCCTAGCTGATTATTAAGACGTCTGGCAAACATCCTCTGGATGTTTCCTGCCAGCCTGCAGGAACATCCTGCCAGACTGTAGGAACATCCTGCCATAGCCTGCAGGAACATCCTGCCAGCCTGCAGAACATCCTGCCAGCCTGTAGGAACATCCTGCCAGCCTGCAGGAACATCCTGCCAGCCTGCAGGAACATCCTGCCAGCCTGCAGGAACATCCTGCCAGCCTGCAGGAACATCCTGCCAGCCTGTAGGAACATCCTGCCAGCCTGCAGGAACATCCTGCCAGCCTGCAGGAACATCCTGCCAGCCTGTAGGAACATCCTGCCAGCCTGCAGGAACATCCTGCCAGCCTGCAGGAACATCCTGCCAGCCTGCAGGAACATCCTGCCAGCCTGCAGGAACATCCTGCCAGCCTGAGGAACATCCTGCCAGCCTGCAGGAACATCCTGCCAGCCTGCAGGAACATCCTGCCAGCCTGCAGGACATCCTGCCAGCCTGCAGGAACATCCTGCCAGCCTGCAGGAACATCCTGCCAGCCTGCAGGCACATCCTGCCAAAAATATATGATGATGTACTGTACATTTAAGAAACAAATCTGGGTCACAGGTCTTGGAGTGTGGCTAGGCTTGCGGATCAGCCGGTCCCTCCCTCACCACGACACACCTCCCCCACCCCCACCCCA
>WNGS01003471.1:0-13662 GCA_020271785.1 Procambarus virginalis | reverse complement strand
CCTTGAGGTGCTTCGGGGCTATTCGTCCCCGCGGCCCGGCTCGACCAGGCCTCTGGTTGCTGGCTGATCAACCAGGCTGTGGACGCGGCTGCTACGCGCAGCCTGACGTATGAGTCACAGCCTGGTTGATCAGTATCCTTTGGAGGTGCTTATCCAGTTCTCTCTTGAACACTGTGAGGGGTTTGCCAGTTATGTCCCTTATGTGTAGTGGAAGCGCGTGTTGAACAGTCTCGGGCCTCTGATGTTGATAGAGTTCTCTCTCAGAGTACCAGTTGCACCTCTGCTTTTCAACGGGGGTATTCTGCACATCCTGCCATGTCTTCTGGTCTCATGTGATGTTATTTCTGTGTGCAGGTTTGGGACCAGCCCCTCTAATATTTTCCACGTGTAAATTATTATGTATCTCTCCCGCCTGCGCTCAAGGGAATACAGATTTAGGCTCTTTAGTCGGTCCCAATAGTTTAGATGTTTTACCGAGTGGATTCTAGCAGTAAAGGATCTCTGCACGCTCTCCAGGTCAGCAATTTCACCAGCAGTGAAAGGGGCTGTCATTGTGCAGCAGTACTCCACTCTAGAGAGCACAAGCGTTTTGAAAAGTGTCATCATCGGTATAGCATCTCTAGTGTGAAAAGTTCTTGTTATCCAACCTGTCATTTTTCTTGCAGTTGTGACGGCTACTTTATTGTGTTCTTTAAAGGTAAGGTCTTCCGACATGAGTACACCCAGATCCTTTACATTGCCTTTTCGTTCTATGTTATGATTTGCCTGAGTTTTGTACGTGGTTTCGTTTTTATATTTTCATTTTTTCCATAGCGCATGAGCTGGAACTTGTCTTCGTTAAACACCATATTATTTTCTGTAGCCCATAGAAAGACCTGATCTACATCTGACTGGAGGTTCGCCGTGTCCTCTATGTTGCCTACTCTCATGAAGATCCTAGTGTCATCTGCAAAGGATGATACAGTGCTATAGGTTGTGTTCTTGTCTATGTCCGATATAAGGATGAGAAAAAGTACTGGAGGGACTGGGACTGAGCTCTTAACGGTTGACGGGTTGGATTTTATTTTGTTGACTATTACACATTGGGTTCTGTTGGTCAGGAAATTGTAGATCCATCTGCCTACTTTTCCGGTAATTCCTTTTGAGCGCATTTTATGGGCAATAACACCATGGTCACATTTATCAAAAGCTTTTGCGAAATCTGTGTAAATTACATCAGCGTTTTGTTTGTCTTCCATAGCATCTAATGCCATATCATAGTGGTCCAGCAACTGCGACAGGCAAGAGCGCCCTGTTCTGAAACCATGTTGTCCGGGGTTATGGAGATGCTGTGATTCCATGTATTTTGTGATCTTACTTCTTAGCACTCTCTCAAAATTTTTATGATGTGCGATGTTAGTGCTATCGGTCTGTAATTTTTTGCCTCTGCCTTATTTCCTCCTTTATGAAGTGGTGCTATCTCTGCTGTTTTTAGTATATCAGGAATAACGCCAGTATCTAGGCTTTGTCTCCACAGAATGTGAAGGGCCTGCGATAGTGTTTTTTTACAGTTCTTGATGAATATGGAGTTCCAAGAATCCGGGCCTGGTGCGGAGTGCATAGGCATACTGTTTATGGCTTCTTCAAAATCCAGTGGGGATAGGGTGACGTCTGATATATGATTTGATGTTGGTATCATATCCATGAAAAATTCATTTGGGTTATCGATCTTTAGTGCGTTTAATGGCTCGCTGAAGACAGAGTCGTATTGCTTCCTCAGTAGCTCGCTCATTTCTTTGTTGTCATCTGTGAAAGTTCCATCTTCCTTTCGCAGGGGCCCGATACTAGATGTGGTTTTTGATCTTGATTTTGCATAGGAGAAAAAATATTTCGGGTTTCTCTCTATTTCACTGATGGCCTTTTGCTCTCTTTCCCTCTCCTGCGTTTTGTATGATTCTTGTAGCTTGAGTTCAATTTTTCCTATTTCGCTACCTAACCTTCTTCGCCGTTCCTGAGATAGGGTGCGACTCTCAAGTTGTACCGCGATTCGTTTTCTTCGCCTATATAGGGAACGACGTTCTCGTTCCAATCTGCATCTCTTCCTCTTTTTTCTTAGGGGGATGCGGTTTGTACATATTTCTAGTGCTACTGAGCTTATTTTTTCCAGGCACTGGTTCAGGTTCGCATTTCCTAGCTGTTCTTCCCAGTTTATTTCTGTGAAGTCCTGGTTTATTTGCTCCCAGTTTATCTGTTTATTATTGAAGTTGAATTTGCTGAAATCTCCTCCACCGGGAATCTGGACTGGTTTTGAAGGTCTATTCCCCATGGTTGTCATAACTTCAATTAAGTTGTGATCTGAGTAACAGGTATTTGTAATCATTATGTTCCTGATCAATTCATCATTATTAGTGAAAATGAGGTCCAGCGTGTTCTCCTTCCTGGTTGGTTCTACTATTTGCTGGTTTAAGGCAAACCTGTCGCACATCCGTAGCAGGTCATTTGCATGTGCCTGTTCATTAAGGCTACTTCCTGGTATTCTTTCTGATATTACTGTATTAGCCAGGTGCTTCCATTTCAGGTGCCGTAGGTTGAAGTCCCCAAGCAGAATGATGTTCGGAGCTGGATTTGTGAGGTTTTCCAAGCAGTGTTCTACTTTCATTAGTTGGTCTTTAAACTGCTGAGGGTTTGCCTCCGGTGACTTATATACAAGGACAATAACTACATTTATAATCTCTATTTTGATTATCAGCACTTCCACCATATCATTCGAGGTGTTTAGCAGCTCAGTACAGATGAGTGTGTCTTTGATGTATAGGCTGACCCCACCCTGAAGCCGGTGTTTCCTATCACATCTGAAAAGATTGTACTCTGAGATCCATATTTCACCATCATGGTAGTCCTTTGTGTGGGTTTCTGTTAGGGCTGCAAACACTGCATTTGCCTCATGAAGGAGACCATCTATAAAGTGAACTTTGTTGGATTTGCGTGTTTTTATACCTTGAATGTTGGCAAATATAAATGATGTTATCGTGGTAGTGGAAGTGCTGGATGCCTTACTTGGTGTTAATATCTGAGGCTCTGGTAAGGGGGCCACTGTGTTTGCGTCCAGGGTGTGTTGTTTTCGAAGTGATTCGTCCAGTTTCGGTAGTGGGGCGAGTGTTGTGTGGTGTAGTACCTGTGTGTTTGTTGGTAATGTGTATTCCAGACTTGTGGGTATCTCCCTTCCCCTCTGTAATCCTGTGGTGGTTCCATCTGACTGTTCCTCTCTCTTATATTTTCTGCTCTGTTTCTGCCTTCCTCTAAAAAATTGCCAGTAGTGTCATACTGATTTCCCGTCTATAACGTTGTGTACCTCTCACGTGGAATTCCGGACACTGAAGATTGTAGCATTTTTTGTCCCTAATTGAAAATTGACATAATTTGGGGTGGAAGTATCTACACCCTGTTCCAAAACGGCATGTACCCCTCGCCAACATGTTCCTGCATTTTCGAGGATGCAGAAAATGGCATTTTGTTCCTAATTTTCCATATTTGCATATTCCTTTAGCGTAGAATTTGCAAATGTGTTCCGGTTTTGCGTTTTTCAAGGTATTTATATCTGTGTCTGTCTTGTCTACCTCTTTATTGGAGCCATCTCCGCTTTTCGTCCCAATTCCTTCATTTATGCACTCTGTCTCACTGTTGCTCACATCGTTTATATTACCTGACTCTGCAATATTGCTGCTATTATGTACTACAATACCCTCTTCCTCCACATTACTGCTGCGGTTCTCTAAACTATCTGTTCCTGGGTTTTGGTCGTTAACCAATGTTGTCTTATCCCAGTCTGCATATATCACTGGTAGCTTGTCTGTGAATGGTAATCTCTGTGACTCGGGAATGTTTTTCATCAGTTTAGTTATGTTCTCTAACATTAATCTGTCATCTTTGCAGACCCAGTAAATTCCTTGCCTTTTTGTGCATCCAGGAGATACTTCTGTACAGCCCAGGTGAAATCTCATGTTACAGATGCAACACGTTACGCCTATATTACGTTTTCCCAGTACTCCCGAGCACTCGCCACACCTCTCCATTGTCTGATGTATTGTTGATGTATTGTTGTATCTGATGTATTGCTGTGGAACCAGACCAAAACATTGGAATGCTCTGCATGACAGGGTGGAGCTTATCGAAATTTCTTAAATACTAAACAATTTGGACGATGTCGATCTGGACACTTTCTTCAAAAGGTCAGATTCTCGGGTTCGAGCTCAACAAGCCACAATGTAGGATAGAAAACAGGAGATACTTCTTTACCTGTATGTTGTAAACCCGTGGAACCGTCTACTCGCCGAAGAGTAGGTATAAGGTAAACGCCAAAACTCAATTGGGTTTTAAAATACAGATAGAAAAGATTATCTGGGCAAATGGATGGAACCTTTGACAAGCCGCCAGCTTCCTGTCCTCGTCGAGGTCACTAGTATTAGTGGCTCTCGGGTAATATGAAGTACACTCAACGTCAGCAAATTTACGAGCTCACCATAGCTCGTGCTACATGGACACTTAGTCCTGAGTAGCTAAATCTTTAACAACAACAACAGTCGGCAAAGATCAGTAACCAAAGAAAATGGGAAGAGCAACGTGGTGGGTAAGCGAGCGAGCGAGTGACGTCATCACAACAAAGGTTACTATGTTCCACGTGTGCGCGACCCGTGAAGTTCGCCTGTCTTAAAGACCTGTGTCCACATTACCCACCAAATTGTCCCTCCCACAGTACTCTCAGGACACTTGTGGCAGTGTAAGTGTGTGGTGAGGCCACACCACTGAAGACATTGAGGATATACCACGAGGGAGAGACATAACTGTTGAAGGTCACTGGCTCCACCTGACCACCTTGTTCCTCGCACTCTCATCATCCTCCGTAAGTACTGGAGTACTTTCTGCTCCACCATTGTCTTACACCCCAACATACAATTGTTGGGGTGTGGAAATAGGCTTATGACATTGTTGGGGTGTGGTTATTGGCCTATCGAATGATTATTTTTATAATAATAATAATAATAATAATAATAATAATAATAATAATGAGAAAATCCACTGGGACAGTGTGGTGTTGCAAACCCACAACTAAGGCATTGCCAGCCGCATACTCTACCATTGACGTCCTTAAAGTCTTGCAATCAGATTTCTACTGATATCACAGGAAGTCTGTGATATCCTTATATCACAGGAAGTCTTGAAGCCAGTCCAAGTTTTATGTAAGACCCTCCAAGCATTCAGTTGAAGGGGTAAAGTATTGTAGTTGAACACCGTATGCCCAACTTCAGATACACTGAAAATCATACGAAGGTGTTATAAAAATAGTGGGCTTGCTATGGGGGAACTGGTACTATTAAGGGGTAAGGGTAAGTAGAATACAGAGGTATCAAAAAAATGGGAGAACTAAAAGGCCCGGCCCCCAAAGTAAAATATCCACAATGATAAATGCTTGCTACTAAACCCGGTTAGTCTAGGAATAGATTATTGTACTCCCACACAGGAAAAAGGGATACTCTGTTCAAACTTACTTATTTATTACCCCTCAACACCCCCATACACAATCACACCAATAACAATTTAATACTAACTTTACCACACAATCTTACGTTAAAAGCCTTGGTCCACCTAGGCAGGATACAAGGTTTACACTGAAAGCAAGCTAGGGTAAAGCTCTACTATAAAACACTGGAGGTAGTCCGCTTGGGGTAGGGGACCACGTGTTTTCACTGGGACCCCCGTTAGCATAACAGGCAAGATAAACACTTAAATACCTTACTACACCCCAGGTATACTACTCTACACATAGAACGATAGGTATGCCACAATATAACCATAAAAATAGCAAAGAAGACTTAACCAGACGAAGATACAGAAATAAATAAATAAGAGGAAGGAGAGGCACTTCCTTCCACCACAACCAGCCAGCAGAGAAGAACGACCAGTCTCTCGTCTCCTCCTCCGTGGACTAATGCTGCCGGCAGACTGTTCAACTAATCATACCGGCGCCCGATACAAAGTTTACTCAGGTTTACTTTACAAATGATTAGACAGTATTAGTAAACATAGTTGGTGCCTATTTTATTATTTAATAATCAACCCCAAGCTCAATCTTTAAATACTCTTCGAGAGACAAGACTAATCTTACGACTGGCAGGGAAGATACGACAAATGCCACTCGTAATGCGTTTTTACTCTATGGTAGCTCAATAAGCTCAAATTTTGACCTCTGGTTTCCCTCTAAAGAACCCAGAGTCGTAACAGAAGGTGATATACATCAATGAACACTCCACTGGGGCTGTGAGGTGATGCAAACATTGCAGGTTCGCATCGCCTCACAACCCCAGTGAATTTTCTCATTGATGTATATCATATTAGTGTGATGTTCTGTGTGTAAATAATAATAATAATAATAATAATAATAATAATAATATTATTATTATTATTATTATTATTTATTCAAAAGATTGTATATACAAAGAACATAAGAATTTTGTTCAATTGAAGGAACAGGAGTTACATATACTAATGAAGCCACTATTACGCAAAGTGTTTCGGGTAAAATTAATAATAATATAGAAATTTTTTAATTAATGTTGTGATGGGGTAAAACACTTAATACTATAAGAGTAGTAAGCTAACAAAATGAGAATGTTCCAGGAAAATAAAAAATTAATACAAAGAAGGTGATACTTAAGGATGACAAGCATAGACTATTACATTATGGAGTCAGTAGTTCTAGCAACAGTACAATAGTTTATTTACATTAATTACTGAATAGAAATACAAGTTGTAATTTAGAAAAGCAAGTGAACTGCTCCTCATAACATATCATAATATAGAGTAACATACTATAATTTAAGGTTAACCCTTAAACCGCGCATATCATATATAAATGATATCAATGACAAAACCGAAATCGCGCACATCATTTATATATGATTTCGTGTCTAGCGCTATAATTTAAACACCCCGCCTGGGATAGGGGCAGCTATAGTACAGCCACGACTGATCGTTGCCAGATCCCACCTAGAAAAAAAATCCAGCCCAACATTCTTGAGAGTGAGAACGTCAGTATTGCGCCAGCCACCAAGGCTGGCGCACGCAGCACGAGCTCACAGCACCGCTGTTCAGCTTGTGACCACAGCATTGCCTACAAATGCCAAAATATAAGTGATACTGCTATTATTTAGCAGTGATAGTATTACTGAAGCCCCCTGAATTTGATAAAACTGACCAGGATTCTGATAACAGCTTGATTGTGGAGATATTTAGCGCTGTGCTCGATGGAGGGAGGAGTACGGCTGTGGAGGGAGGATTGTGGCGTTGTCTTCTGACTGTGTGTGGCCACCATTTATTGACTGCACTCACCATACCAGCTTAGTGGTTCGCTATGGTGAACACAAATGTAGATACTTACATATAACGTGTGTATAGTGTGAGATAACAGCGAGAGGAGTAGGTTGGGAGCCGCCATTTTGGTGAGAGGAGCGTCGTCTGCAGGAATTATCGTGTTGTTTACCTGTGACCACAAAGGGTCTTTGGGCACCATACCAGCTTATTTGTACAAGTATGGTGAATAAAACAGGTAGATACTTATATATAATGTGTGTATATAGCATAATAACACCACAACTAATATTGTTGGAGGAGAAATATTAGTGCGTGTGGCCTTGAGGGTGGCCGCCGATCAGCTGACTGTGGAGTAGCTACGTCTTTGTGCGTTTACTCACCATACAAGCTTAGATGTACAGTTATGGTGAACAAAACATGTAAATAAGTATATATAACGTCTTTGTATAGTGAATAAATGCAAAAACAGTATTGTGGGAGGTAAATGAGGGTGAGTGAGGTGGTGTTGAGGGAGGGCGTGGCAGTGAGTGGCTCGCTGGTGTGTGGCGGCCACTCCTCGTTGCTTTTTGACTCACAAGACCAACTTAGTAGTTCGTTATGGTGAACAAAACATGCAGATACTTATATATAACCTGTGTATATAGTGTAACAACAGCAAAACTATTTGTTTATTGTTTTATGAACATAATAATTGAATCACTTATATGCACACCATAATTTTGAGTACAGCAATGGTTCACACATTTTATAATATAAATATACCACAATTCACTGTATGGAATAATATTACTGCAAAAAACGAAGAAAAAATCAATCAGAGACATTGAAATAATTAGGAAATAATATATTTGTGGCAACTGCCGTCTGACAGCTCGGGCGGAGTACACCTCGTCTGGCGAAGGCTCTGCCAACGCCCCTTTTTTGCCACACTTCCCTACCCTACTGCGGCTAAAATATGCTACCTACGATTTTTTTGTTATTTTTTCCGTGATCAGGGAACAAAAATAAACAATTCTATAAGACGAAAGAATTTTTTGGATTTTTTTTTTTGTTGCGCCTGTGGGTGTGAATTCCATTTGGGCCCCTAGCGGTTTGAGGGTTAATGGGGCCAACACTTACAAATAACCAAAGATCATAAAGGACACGAGTAAACACTTTATCAAAGAAATGCATGAAATTAGATGACAACAGTCTCCGTGGTGTAGTGGTAAGACACTCGCCTGGCGTTCCGCGAGCGCTATGTCATGGGTTCGTATCCTTCCATCCGTCCGGCCCCCCAAAAAAATACACTCGCATTAATACATATGCCCGTACATATATGCCTTATGAAAAATTTAAATAACAAAGAATTTGTATTGCAATGAGCGCTGGTAAGATGCATCCTTACCAGTTGAGTTGTGTAGTGCAAACTTTGTTTGTCTCAATATCCTGAGAGTGCCACACATATGATATGAATATAAAATTGTTTAAAGAACAGTAACTTTTCTAACAAATGTACATTATACACTACAATCTATACATAAAGTACGGACCACAAGAATCACACTACTAAAGTACACGTATATCACTTAAACTATACTTTGTGCATTTAATGTCATTAGAACTGTGCTGTACAGCTCAATTGGCACTCCCAGGTAAGTTATGGCTAGTGCTGGGTGCTGGTCCAGTTGTCTGGGCATCCTCGGAAGGTGAGTCCTTGCTAGTGCTGGGTGCTGGTCCAGTTGCCTGGGCATTCTCGGAAGGTGAGTCCTTGCTAGTGATGGTCCAGTTGCCTGGACATCCTCAGCAGGTGAGTCCTTGCTAGTGCTGGATGCTGGTCCAGTTGCCTGGGCATCCTCAGAAGGTGAGTCCTTGCTAGTGCTGGGTGCTGGTCCAGTTGCCTGGGCATCCTCAGGTGTGTCCTTGCTAGTGCTGGGTGCTGGTCCTGTTGCCTGGGCATCCTCGAAAGGTGAGTCCTTGTTAGTGCTGGTCCAGTTGCCTGGGCATCCTCAGAAGGTAATTACCTAAGGATGATGTTCTGATTATTACAGGATGAGAGCTACGCTCGTGGTGTCCCGTTTTCCCAGCACTCTTTGTCATATAACGCTTTGAAACTACTGACGGTCTTGGCCTCCACCACCTTCTCCCCTAACTTGTTCCAACCATCTACCACTCTGTTTGCGAAAGTGAATTTTCTTATATTTCTTCGGCATCTGTGTTTAGCTAGTTTATATCTATGACCTCTTGTTCTTAAAGTTCCAGGTCTCAGGAAATCTTCCCTGTCGATTTTATCAATGCCTGTTACTATTTTGTATGTAGTGATCATATCACTTCTTTTTCTTCTGTCTTCTAGTTTTGGCATATTTAATGCCTCTAACCTCTCCTCGTAGCTCTTGCCCTTCAGTTCTGGGAGCCACTTAGTAGCATGTCTTTGCACCTTTTCCATTTTGTTGATGTGCTTCTTAAGATATGGGCACCACACAACCGCTGCATATTCTAGCTTTGGCCTAACAAAAGTCGTGAACAATTTCTTTAGTATATCGCCATCCATGTACTGTATTTAAAAGCAATTCTGAAGTTAGAAAGCGTGGCATAGGCTCCTCACACAATATTCTTTATGTGGTCCTCAGGTGATAGTTTTCTATCTAGAACCACCCCTAGATCTCTTTCTTTATCAGAATTCTTTAAAGATTTCTCACATAATATATAGGTTGTGTGGGGTCTGTGTTCTCCTATTCCACGTTCCATAACATGGCATTTATTAACATTAAATTCCATTTGCCAAGTGGTGCTCCATATACTTATTTTGTCCAGGTCATCTTGAAGGGCATGACAATCATCTAAGTTTCTTATCCTTCCTATTATCTTAGCATCATCAGCAAACATGTTCATATAATTCTGTACACCAACTGGAAGTTCATTTATGTAGACAATAAACATCACTGGTGCAAGAACTGAACCCTGTGGTACTCCACTTGTGACATTTCTCCAGTCCGGTACATTGCCTCTGATCACAGCCCTCATTTTTCTATCAGTCAGAAAATTTTTCATCCATGTTAGAAGCGTACCTGTCACTCCTCCAATATTTTCCAGTTTCCAGAACTATGCCCTCTTATGTGGAACTCTGTCGAAAGCCTTTTTTAGGTCCAGATAGACGCAGTCAACCCAACCATCTCTTTCCTGTAATATCTCTGTTACTCGATCATAGAAACTGAGTAAATTCGATACACAGGATCTTCCAGATCGAAAACCATACTGTCTGTCTGATATTATATCATTTCTCTCCAGGTGTTCTACCCATTTAGTTTAATTATTTTTTCCAGTATTTTGACTATTACACTTGTCAATGATACCGGTCTATAATTAAGAGGGTCTTCCCTTCTTCCACTCTTGTAAATTGGAACTATGTTAGCCTTTTTCCACACATCAGCTACAACTCCTGTAAACAGGGATGCCTGAAAAATCAGTTGAAGAGGAATGCTGAGCTCAGGTGCACATTCTCTCAGAACCCATGGTGAAACTCCATCTGGACCAACTGCTTTGTTCTTATTTAGCTCTTGAGCATTTTTTCCACTTCGTCTCTAGACACCTCTATGTGCTCTATGTTGTTCTCTGGAATTCTTATTGTATCTGGTTCCCTGAAGATTTCATTTTGTACAAACACACTTTGGAACTTTTCGTTTAATGTTTCACACATTTCCTTTTCATTTTCCGTGAATCTATTTCCCATTTTCAACCTCTGAATATTATCTTTTACCTGCAATTTGTTGTTTATGAATTTATAGAATAGACCTGGTTCTGTTTTACATTTGTCTGCAATCCCTTTTTCAAAATTTCTTTCTGCCTCTCTCCTCACTGCCGTGTAGTTGTTTCTCGCATCTTTGTATCGCTGGTATGTTTGGGGGTTTGGCCTCTTCCTGTATTGATTCCATTTTTGTGTCTTTTGGTCTCTGGCCCTCTCGCACTTTCTGTTGAACCAATCCTGTTTCCTAGTTCTGCTTCTCTGTTTTGGTATAAATTTTTTTGTGCCTTTATCATATATTTCACAAAACTTGACATACATCTCATTCACTTCCTTGCCTAGCAACAAGTCTGTCCAATTATACTCACTAAAAAATTTTCTAAGGTTGCCATAATGTCCTCTCCTAAAATCAGGTTTTTCAATTGCATCGACCGTCATATTTTCTTCCAGATTATATCGCATTGCATACTTTATTCCCAAAAAGACATGGTCACTTTTACCCAAGGGAGGAAGGTACTGAATGTCAAATATTTCTTCCTCCTTCCTGGTAAATATCAAATCTAGCATGGAGGGAACGTCCCCTTCCCTCATCCTCGTAGCTTGTTTAACATGTTGATACAAGAATGTTTCCAGGATGAGGTCTACAAATTTACAGGTCCAGAAATCTTCTGTTTTAGCTTCATATGCTTCCCAGTCTATGGATTTCAAGTTGAAGTCGCCGACTATCAACAGCCGTGAACTATCGTTATCCGCTCTTGCTATGATCTCTCTCATTATTGTTATAAGACCTTCTCGTTTACTATCTAGCTCCTCTTTTGACCATGTGCTGCTTAGCGGTGGACTATATGCATTTATGATCATTAGTTTATCATCCTCATGGCAGATCTCTAGTGCTATTATATCAACTTCTTGTGGATTGGCAGTCATTATTTGTTCACCTTTAGGTGTTCTTTCACCAGCACAGCAACGCCACCGCCTTTCCTGATTTTTCTGTCCCTTCTCCAAATTGAGTAGCCCCTTGGGAATATGACCTCATTTAAAATAACATCTTCAAGTTTTGTCTCCGTGAGTGCAACAATGTCTGGTGTCTGCAGCTGTATTATATCACTTAACTCCAGTATCTTTGACCTTACTCCATCTATGTTGGTGTATGCAATCTTCAGGAACTTGTTCCCCCTCTTCTTATTTTTCCTCCCCCTTTCTCTAATGATTTAGTTGGTTTGCCTTTATGTACCACTTTACTGGTCTGCCTACCCCTATCACTTTGTAGAAAAAAGAATTGATATCTTCTTCATTCCTGCTCTCATTAAACGTTTTGCCTCGGCGAGGTTCAGTTTCAGCTTCTCTCTATCTTCTTTTGAAAGATCTCGTCTTAACGACCACACTTTCCCATCCTCATCATTACATAATTTTTTAGCATTCCTTAGTACTTCTTCCATCTGTTTGGCACCATTTAGGGTGATCCTCAAAGGTCGATCTTTCCCTTTTACATATCTGCCTATTCTCCTGTAGTCGCTCACATTCTCTATGGTTGTAAGACCTTCCACGAGGCCAACAATTTTATCTACTACTTTTGCTTCTTGTGCAGCTCCTTCTGACCTAGATGTTATCTCCTTTTCTTTGCAGCCAAAAATGATCAGGGACTTACTCCGATCAACTGTGTTTTGCACCAACTTCGGGTTGGATTCCAATTCTTTCCTCACTTCTAGCCTAATGTTTGTTTTATCCTGGTTGCTGCAGTGTTGGGCTTCCTTTACTGCTTCTTCCAATTTTTCCTTCTCCTTGGCCACTTGTGCATAAGTGAGTTGCATATCTTTCTTGCACTGTTCTATTCCCTGTGTAACTTCCTCCATCTGTGCTGACAAAAGCTGTGTCTCCTGTTGAAATTCCTTACCTAACCTATTGTAGTCCTTTATGTTTAAATTTACTTTAACTTCTTCCAAAGCTATTTTTAAGAGTCTATTTTCTTCTTCCATTGCTTTGCAATTTGTTTCCAATTGAATGTGTCCTTGCTAGTGCTGGGTGCTGGTCCAGTTGCCTGGACATCTTCAGAAGGTGAGTCCTTGCTAGCGCTGGGTGCTAGTCCTGTAGGCCTACTGTGAAACCGTACCAAAAACTTTTGGATCTTAGTTTGTTTCTTTGTTGTAAGCTTCATTATAATATCTTTCATGTCCTTTAGGTGCTGGTAATAATCTGCCAGCTCTTCATTATCAGTTACAGCAACCAAATCAAGCAAATCATTAACCTTTTGCATTGATGCAGCATATGGAATAGGTAATGCACTATCATCTTTCTCTTCCACATCCTCATCATTATTACCAGTAACACACGGATAATCTCACATCAGTTAATTCACTATAACCTGGATCATCATTATCATTATCTAACCACGCATTCTCATCAGAAAGTTGTAAATCTTCCTCACTTGCATCTATGAATGCTCAAAAATTGCATTATCAAAGCCTCAAAAGCACAGTCATTTCATTCTAACCAGGTACCGGACTCAGAATTTTATTCCATGCATTCTTTAACCCCTAAGCTGCTCTGGGCTATTTGCTTACAACACCCACAGGCGCAACAAAAAAAATAACAAA
>WNGS01003470.1:0-23919 GCA_020271785.1 Procambarus virginalis | reverse complement strand
CGAATATTATGCTTTCTGTCCTGCAATAAACATTTGTAACTAAAGCAATATCTTATAAGTATAATGTTCGAATTAAAGGAAGTTCT
Source organism: Procambarus virginalis (assembly GCA_020271785.1). Taxonomy (NCBI): domain Eukaryota; kingdom Metazoa; phylum Arthropoda; class Malacostraca; order Decapoda; family Cambaridae; genus Procambarus; species Procambarus virginalis. The sequence goes on along the minus strand of WNGS01003470.1, from coordinate 23,833 downwards.
TGATGCCAATAGCACAAGGATTAACCAGCCACAATAAATAATAAGTGTTGTAACATTTGTGTAGCGTTAGGTCAATTGTTTACTTATTCTCAGATAGATACAAAAGTTTAACCACATATGTTTAGTGAAAAACAATAACAATCTCACACATTAGCGTGAAAATTCACATATTTTTTCGGTCTCTTCTTGACATTTACCAGGTTATTGGAGAATTTAAAATAAATAGTAGATTTAGCAATAGTCCGTACATACTTCATTCAACAAATTTTTTGTAACATATAGAACATATACTCTTGATAAGACAAATTAAAACAAATGTTGAAAACGATTGCTTTAAATATGTTTCAGTAAATGAAGGTATACCATTTCTTTACAGCACAATCTGATAAACCTTCATCAGGATCATTTACTGAGTTCTGGAGTTGTGTCAGTGTGGAGGTGGCAGCGGACGGCCAGGACGCTAACATGACGCTGACGCAGCTCCCTACGTGGTCGACCAGGCTCGGCGGGTAGGTCACTCTCAACCTACTGTTGATCGTGGGTAGGTCACTCTCACATTACTGCTGATTGGGTATGTCACTCTCACATTACTGCTGATGTGGGTAGGTCACTCTCACATTACTGTTGATGGGGTAGGTCCACTCTACATTACGGTGATGTGGGTAGGTAAACTTCCATTACTGCTGATGTGGGTAGGTCATCTCACCTTATGTTGAGTTGGGTAGGTCACTCTCACATATACTGCTGATTTGTGGGATAGGTCACTCTCACATTAGCTGCTGATGTGGGGTAGGTCACTCTCACATTATGTTGATGAGGGTAGGTCACTCTCAATTACTGTTGATGATGATAGGTCACTCTCACATTACTGCTGCGTGGATAGGTCCACTCTACATACGGTGAGACACTTCACTGTATGTGATGGTGAGGTCACTCTCACGATTACTGTTGAGGGGGTAGGTCACTCTCGCTTACTGCTGATGTGGGTAGGTCACTCTCACATTACTGCTGATGTGGTAGTCACTCTTATGTTGGTGTCACTTTCACATTACTGTTGACGTGGGTAGGTCACTTCACATTTACTGTTGATGTGGATAGGTCACTCTCACATACTGATGATGGGGTAGGTAACTCTCACATTACTGCTGATGTGGGTAGGTCATTCTCAATCATTACTGTTGATGTGGGTAGGGCATATACTGTGGGAGCCTTACACATTACTGCTGATGTGGATAGGTCACTCTCACATTTTGAACTGTCACTTTCAATTACGTAATGTGGGTAGGTAACTCTCACATTACTGCTGATGTGGGTAGGTCACTCTCACATTACTGCTAATGTGGGTAGGTAATTCTCACATTAATGGTGATGAGGGTAGGTCACCATTACATTACTACTGATGTGGTTAGGTTACTCTCAAATTACTGCTATTGTGGGTAGGTCACTCTCACATTTCTGCTGTTGTGGGTAGGTCACTCTCACATTACTACTGATGTGGGTAGGTAACTCTCACATTGTTGCTAATGAGGGTAGGTCACACTTACATTACTACTGATGTGGGTAGGTCACTCTCACATTACTACTGATGTGGGTAGGTCACTCTCACGTCAATATTAGGGCGGACAGGTCACTCGCACACCAGTACTGAGGTGGGCAGGTCATTCTCACATCAATACTGAGGCAGACAGGTCACTCTCACTTGACTACCAAGGCGGGCAGGTAACTCTTATGTGACTACCGAGCTGGGCAGGTCACTGTCACATCACTACCAATGCGGGAAGGTCAATCTGACATCAATACTGAGGCTGGCAGGTCATTCTCACACCAATAATGAGGAGGACAGGTCACTCTCACGTGACTACTGAGGCGGGCAGGTCCCTCTCACTTTACTACCGAGACGGGCAGGTCATTCTCAAATCACTAACGAGACGGGCAGATGACTCTCACATCACTTTTGAGGCGAGCAGGTCACTCTCACATTACTACGGAGGCGAGCAGGTCGCTCTCACATTACTACTGAGGCGGGCAGATCACTCTCACATCATAACCTGTGGGGAGCAGATCACTCTCACATCACTACTGAGGCGAGAAGGTCACTCTCACATTACTACTGACGCGGGCAGGTCCCTCTTACATTACTACCGAGATGGGCAGGTCATTCTCAAATCACTAACGAGACGGGCAGATCTATCTCACTTCACTATTGAGACGAGCAGGTCACTATCACATTACTACTGTGGGGTGCAGGTAAGTCTCATCAATACTGAGGTGGGCACATCACTATCACATCAATTCTTAGGCTGGCAGATCACTCTCATTAATACTGAGGCGAGTAGGTCACTCTCACATTACTGGTTATGTGGGTAGGTCACTCACATTACTCCTGGTATGGGTAGGTCACACTCAAATTACTGTTGATGTGGGTAGGTCACTCTCAATTTACTGCTTATTTGGGTAGGACACTCTCACCTTACTGCTGACTTGGGAAAGTCACAATCACATCACTATTGAGGCGGGCAGGTCACTCTCACATCACGACTGAGGTGGGCAGGTCACTCTCACATTCTTACTGAGACGAGCAGGTCACCCTGACACAAATACTAACGCGGACTGGTCACTCACACAGAACTACTGAGCCGAGCAGGTAACACTCACATTAATACTGAGGCGGGCAGATCACTCTCACATCACTACTGAGGTGGGCAGATCACTCTCACATCACTACTGAGGCGAGCAGGTCACTCTCACATTACTACTGAAGCGGGAAGGTCGCTCTCACATCGCTTACGAGACGGGCAGGTCATTCTCAAATCACTAACGAGATGGGCAGATCACTCTCACATCACTATTGAGGCGATCAGGTCACTCTCACATTCCAACTGTGGGGGGCAGGTAAGTCACATCAATACTGAGGTGGGCACGTCACTATCACATCAATTCTTTGGCTGGCAGATCACTCTCACATTAATACTGAGGCGAGTAGGTCACTATCACATTACTGGTTATGTAGGTAGGTCACTCACATTATTGCTGATATGGGTAGGTCACTGTCAAATTACTGTTGATGTGGGTAAGTCACTCTCTCATTACTGCTGATGTGGGTAGGTCACTCTCACATTACTGGTGATGAGGGTAGGTCACTCTCAAATTACTGTTAATGAGGGTAAGTCACTCTTACATTACTGCTGATGTGGGTAGGTCACTTTTATTACTGCTGATGTGGGTAGATCACTCTCACATTACTGCTGTTGTGGGTAGATCACTCTCAAATTACTGTTGATGTGGGTAGGTCACTCTCACATTACTTGTTATGGGGGCGTTTCAATCCCGTTTGGCTCCAAAAATGCAAAAAATGAAAACTCGTTCGATTTCAATCAAACTTTTTTGACAAGTTCTATATGAAAAGTGTTTCATCTGGTCCACGTTTCAGCATCGTAGCATAAATAGGAAGGGAGAAAAAAATTATTGAAGTAGTTGTGAAAATTATGCCAAAATGGTCAAAAGCGATTATGAATCAAAAGTGTCAACTGAAATCATAGCTATGACTCTTTGGTATCACAATAGCATATATTAAACAAATATTATAATTAGTTTAATTGGAAAAAAAATTATGAAAAAAAAGGATTTTTTTTTTCAAACATTTTTTTTTTCCTTTTTTTCGGGCGATTTGCATCAAACTTACACACCTTACTGTACGTAAGCCTATCTGTAAGGATGCCAATTTTGGAGAAAATTGGTTGATGTTAACCTCAGCCACAGATTTTAGAACCTTAGACTTTATTAATTTCTGTTTTTTTTTCAATTGACACAAATGTTTATAAAACTGATAAATTTTTTATTCAATTTACATGAAACGTACACAGTATATGTGGAGGGCATGTCTCTACATGTGCAGGATTTCATTTTTCTCTAAGTTCATTTATTGATTTTATAATACCAATAAACATGCCATATTTGCATAATTTTTTGGGGGGAACTTTGAACATTTGTATTAGGAAAACTGAAGATGTTTTGGAAATTATAAATCACACAATCCTTTATTTTATGCTAATGTGTCAGAAAAGTGTCACAGAATAATTATATCTGAAACGTCTGTTCTGAAGTGTACACTTGAAAATGTGTAAAAAACGTTGAAAAAAAATCTCTCTTTCTATTTACGCTGCAGTACTGAAACTTGGGACAATTTCAGCACTTTTCATATACAACTAGTTAAATAATATTGGTTGACATTGAACAACTTTTCCCACGTCAATGAAACTGCCCCTTATATGGGTAGGTCACTCTCACATTACTGCTGATGTAGGTAAGTCACTCACACGTTACCGCTGTTGTGGGTAGGTCACTCTCCCATTACTGCTACTGCTGAGGTGGAAAAGTCACAATCACATCACTACTGAGGCGGACAGGTCACTCTCACTGCACAACTGAGGCGAGCTGTTCAGTCTCACACCACTACTGATGCGGGCAGGTCACCCTCACATCACTACTGAGGCGGGAGGTTCACTCTCACATCAATGTTGAGGTGGGCAGGTCATTCTCACAGTAATTCTGAGGTGGAGAGGTCACTCTAACATTGATACTCAGGCGAGTAGGTCACTCTCACATTACTACTGATGTGGATAGGTCACTCTCACATTACTGGTTATGTGGGTAGGTCACTCTCACATTACTACTGATTTGGATAGGTCACTCTCACATTACTGGTTATGTGGATAGGTCACTCTCACATTACTACTGATGTGGATAGGTCACTCTTACATTGATACTGAGGCGAGTAGGTCACTCTCACATTACTACTGATGTGGATAGGTCACTCTCACATTACTGGTTATGTGGGTAGGTCACTGAGACGATAATCTCTTCCCAGAGATTTAGCCTGCTCCTTCTTCTAGCATCACGTCCAACACAATATACAAGATATGTTATTTAGTGGCTTAAACGTATATATCAAGACCAGCCACACACCTGCGACTCCCCCCCTCCCCCCACTCCTACACCTCGGGTCGACGCGCCGACTCCGCTAACAATTGCTACTCCCAGCCAAACTACTTGCTACCAGTCTCCCTGCATTCTCATTGGCCGTTCGACAACACTCCACTCCAGCTCCACGCCAATCACATCCCTCGCCAAGCCAACGTCGGATCACTGGCAGCCCTACCAGTCAGAATATCTAGTGCACTCATGCTATGAACACCTATTTGACTCACCTCGTGTGATCAAGTAGAGGCTTGTAGCTAGCGCATATATTCCCAGCACCATCATCATTATTCTTATTATTATTATATATTGTTTATTATATATTTCCCTTGTATTCATATTGCCCTCCGATTAACGTAATTTACTTTTATGTTATTTTTTGTTCATTTGTTATACAGTCGCATTATTCAGACAAGAACGTGTCTTTATTTTACTTTGTTTTTTTCTAGACTTATTAAATGACATTTTTTATCTTTTGTGTTTTCGTGTATCTTACCTTACCTTACCACAGATTGTCATACAAGCAGTCATTCTTTTTTTCTTTTTCTTTATAACTTAATTATATGTGACCCAGCATTGACATCTGCCATTTGGAAGACTGCCGACCACCATTTCCAACACGTTACCGTCACATATAATTGGGGGCCCTGTCCTAGGAGCTGCACTCAGGTATTGGTAATTGTGGTAAGCTTACTTGGCTTTCATTCCCTTGCTTTCAATATTTACACTAATCATTTTTATTATATGGTGCTGTGTTTATTGTGCATTACGGGAGTAGCATATGGTGAGTGTGAGTCAACTTTGGATTACGTGGTGACTGTCGGCCGCTGTCATACTCTTAATTGGTCGTCTCCCCCTCTTGTGTTATTACCCGTGTTTAACATCTTTTGTCCCTCAGATATTTCTCACATTTTCGACAGATTATCACATAGGTACCCTGGTACTGTGGTCTGTCTTCGGGTCAATAGCACCTAATTTCTGCAATCCGACTCTAGAAGGAAAAAGAGGGCCAAAGATCCTCTAGCACGGACTATTATTGGCGAGTTGGGACCTCGCCGATAGTTCTCGTCACCAGTTGACATTCGCACCCCTACTCGTTGGTCAGAATTGATGGTACTTACTCAAGGTAGGGAATTAGCTTTCTTTCTTTTGAGCACGAAGTTCGCTAATTCTGTAAGTACCATATTCAATTTCAGTGGGTACCTTGCTTATGTTCTATAGTGCCTCGCCAAGGTATGACTACATTTTGGACTACCTCATTTACTTAGGATCCATTTAGTGTTTCACTTGTCTTTTGAAACTCAGTTTCAACTAATTAGTAGGATTTTCTTGCCTTTATCCTCCCACAGTGAGTACCAGGTACAAGATTTCCTGCGACCTTAATCATTTACCATCTTGAATTAACTTTAATTATTAATAATTCCACAGGATAGGTATCAGTTGCCACGTTTCCTGTTTCTGACATTCACCATATCTCACAGTATATTCGTGTCTCATTTATTTACCATGTTTCGTATCCAAACTTTTAAGGCAAATCCAGAATGTGAAATAGAGAACTTACGTCATGCTAAGAGGGTCGAATTGATAACTCTTGCACATGAGTATCAATTAGAAGTTCCCCCTGGAGCCAACAAGTATGCCGTATATAATATAATTTTGGATCACCTTGCGGATGAAGGTATTATAGATTCTGATACTCATGAACAATATACCATTTCAGATAAGCATGATTTGACGGCAATGAAACTCAAAATCGAGCTCGCAAAGCTCGAGAAGGAGCAACAGCAAGTCGCCCTACAACAACAGCAAGCCGCCCTACAGCAACAACAGGAAGCAGCTGCAATCAGAGAGCGTGAAGCTAACATCAGAAAGGAAGAACAAGAGCGTGAAGCTGCCCTGGCCAAAGAAGCAGGTGCCATCCGGAAAGAAGAAAGTGAACGTGAGTTGGCCTTATTCAAAGAGCGTGAAAAAGTACAACTTGAAGTAAAACGACAACAACTAGAGATGCAACGCGAACACGACAAACGACAGGCAGAAACAGCTCTAAACTGTCATAACAGAGAACTCGCGATGGACGCTACACACCACGCTCAACTCCAACAAGCTGCAGCTAGTCTTCCTCCAAGTTTATTTCCCAATTATATGTGACGGTAACGTGTTGGAAATGGTGGTCGGCAGTCTTCCAAATGGCAGATGTCAATGCTGGGTCACATATAAGTAAGTTATAAAAAAAAGAAAAAAAGAATGACTGCTTGTATGATAATCTGTGGTAAGGTAAGGTAAGATACACGAAAAACACAAAAGATAAAAAATGTCATTTAATAAATCTAGAAAAAAAACAAAGTAAAAANAACATTGACAGTGGCTGATGAAAAATGCTTGAGTAACCCCTCACTAATCTGGCGCCCTTGGGAGGTGGAGATATTTGAGGTAAATACTTCGAAGTCTCTATCTCTTTTAGGGTTCTGACTTGGTGTAATGGGTTAAGGCATACTAGTTATGGCAGCTATTGGAAGATAGTTGTGCTTTCTGGGTTCGAGTCCCACTGGTGGGTGTTGTCTAAAGATTGTTAATCTTCTCTTGTGGTTCATGCAAGTATGTGCTTATAGCATAGACACGAGTTCTCCCACATTGACAGTGGCTTGATGAAAAATGCTTGAGTAACCCCTCACTAATCTGGCGCCCTTGGGAGGTGGAGATATTTGAGGTAAATACTTCGTAGTCTCTATCTCTTTTAGGGTCTGACTTGGTGTAGTGGGTTAAGGCATACTAGTTATGGCAGCTATTGGAAGATAGTTGTGCTTTCTGGGTTCGAGTCCCACTGGTGGGTGTTGTCTAAAGATTGTTAATCTTCTCTTGTGGTTCATGCAAGTATGTGCTTATAGCATAGACACGAGTTCTCCCACATTGACAGTGGCTTGATGAAAAATGCTTGAGTAACCCCTCACTAATCTGGCGCCCTTGGGAGGTGGAGATATTTGAGGTAAATACTTCGAAGTCTCTATCTCTTTTAGGGGTCTGACTTGGTGTAGTGGGTTAAGGCATACTAGTTATGGCAGCTATTGGAAGATAGTTGTGCTTTCTGGGTTCGAGTCCCACTGGTGGGTGTTGTCTAAAGATTGTTAATCTTCTCTTGTGGTTCATGCAAGTATGTGCTTATAGCATAGACACGAGTTCTCCCACATTGACAGTGGCTTGATGAAAAATGCTTGAGTAACCCTTCACTAATCTGGCGCCCTTGGGGGGTGGAGATATTTGAGGTAAATACTTCGAAGTCTCTATCTCTTTTAGGGGTCTGACTTGGTGTAGTGGGTTAAGGCATACTAGTTATGGCAGCTATTGGAAGATAGTTGTGCTTTCTGAGTTCGAGTCCCACAGGTGGGTGTTGTCTAAAGATTGTTAATCTTCTCTTGTGGTTCATGCAAGTATGTGCTTATAGCATAGACACGAGTTCTCCCACATTGACAGTGGCTTGATGAAAAATGCTTGAGTAACCCCTCACTAATCTGGCGCCCTTGGGAGGTGGAGATATTTGAGGTAAATACTTTGAAGTCTCTATCTCTTTTAGGGGTCTGACTTGGTGTAGTGGGTTAAGGCATACTAGTTATGGCAGCTATTGGAAGATAGTTGTGCTTTCTGGGTTCGAGTCCCACTGGTGGGTGTTGTCTAAAGATTGTTAATCTTCTCTTGTGGTTCATGCAAGTATGTGCTTATAGCATAGACACGAGTTCTCCCACATTGACAGTGGCTTGATGAAAAATGCTTGAGTAACCCCTCACTAATCTGGCGCCCTTGGGAGGTGGAGATATTTGAGGTAAATACTTTGAAGTCTCTATCTCTTTTAGGGTTCTGACTTGGTGTAATGGGTTAAGGCATACTAGTTATGGCAGCTATTGGAAGATAGTTGTGCTTTCTGGGTTCGAGTCCCACTGGTGGGTGTTGTTTAAAGATTGTTAATATATATATATATATATATATATATATATATATATATATATATATATATATATATATATATATATATATATATATATATATATATATGCGTTCCCAAATGATCTGATGTTCCCATCAGAAAATTGGGAACATCAAATGAACTGATGTTCCCATCACTGAAATATATTAAAAACAGTTAAAAACGAATTGAAAAAATGATGAAATAAAATAATAAACTATACTCACGAAATGAACGATATGGTAAACAACACAGCTCAATTCCAACACATTCTGACACAAAATAATTAAATAAAAATGAAAATAAATCGAAATCTATGAAAATTTTATTTTTCAATGGAATTGGAAACATTGAAATGGAATTGTAAAATTTTTAGTGTAGCGTGTGTTGCTCTTACGAGCAGCAGATGGCACTATTTTTTTTAAAAAGCATGCTTTTACCTTTAACAGGCGTGGCATCTATAATTATACTCACGAAATGAAAAGTATGGTAAACAACACAGCTCAATTCCAATGCAATGCTAAACAAAATAAATAAACCAAATGGAAATAACTCGAAATCTAAAAAAATTAAATTTGTCAGTGCAATCAGAAACAGTGAAATGGAATCTTAACCTATGTAGTATAGCATGCGTTGCTCTTATGTCCAACAGACGGAGCTGTTTCTTAGAAAAAAAGAATGTTTTTACTTGTCACAGGTGTAGCATCAATTCCTCTACTTACAAAATGAACAGTGTGGTAAACAACACAGCTCAATTCCAATGCAATATGACACAAAATAATTAAATCGAATCGAAATCTATGAAAAATAAATTGATCATTGCAATCTGAAACACTGAAATGGAATTGTAACATATATAGAATGGAATCAGTGTTCCTATTACGTGCATCAGATGACACTGTTTTTCAAAAGGAGTATTTTTTAATTCTCCTGGCAACTATATAGTAGGTATATAAAAAACACGTGCGTATTGAAATGGAACGTTGTGTCAAAATTTCAAAGCAATCGGTAAAGAAGTTTTGGAGATTACAGCGTGTGTTGCTCTTTTATCTAACAGATGGCGCTGTTTAAAAAAAAACGCATGTTTTATCCTGAGAGCATACATGCCTCACAGGTGAGGCATGTATATAGTAGGTATATAAAAACCCGCGCCTTTTCGAATGCTGCGCTGTGTCAAAAATTCAAGGCAATCGGTATAGAGGTTTCGAAGATTTCCATCTCATGGATAACACATGAAAAATTCACGAAAAATACTGATGATGGCTCCAAAGAATCTCCACCTATGGCTCACCATAGCCCATGCTACATGGAAATTTTGTTTCAGTAGCTGAATCTAAAACAACAATAACAGTCTGCTCATAACCCAACTTGGATAAAAGTGTGACGCTCACAGCATACTGGTGCGTTTAACCACAGGTGGTCTTTTGGTTACATTCACCAGAGTCAAGAGTCACTTAACATGCTACTAAGTGCAGATTCTCAGAAGAGGAAGGGAACTATCAGGTTATTTCACCAAGCTATTATGATTATATATCACTTGGAACAGATCAAGGTAAGAATATGGGATGGGACGGGGAGGAAGGAATTGTGCCCAACCACTAGGATGGTCGTGTATTCAACGTCTTCATGCATGAAGCGAGACCGTCACTCTACCGTCCAGCGCAAGTGGCTGTACATATTCTCAGGAATATAACAAAACATGACAACTGAGGTTTAAATTTTTTAATCAATATTAATGTTCATTCATGAAGACCCAATAATTAAAATTCTGTAAGAAGTCCAGAGATAAATCAAATAATTTGATAGTTACTGGAAATTAAAAACAAACACTAATACAATGTTTTCGTAACATAAATAATGGGTCAAACCAGCCTATAAGCATGTCCATCCACAAAAACGACCGGGGGTGACTAAATAAACACAAACTCCCTTATCAGAATTGGCCAAGGAACTGCAACGAATCCACCGTGTTAGAAACCTAAGCAGCCGATTAGAGATGAGAAGTATTAGGTCATTACACAAACGCAGATGAAATTACGAATAAGGGTGAGGTAAAACTACAGGAAAGAGTGATGAGAGAGCAACCACATATTATTACAATAACAGAAACCAAACTGACGAGTGTTATAAGGAATGCGAACATTATACCAGGATATCAAGTAATATGGGATGATAGGGTGAGAAGAGAAGCAGGTGGTATTGCACTACTGCTACAACTATACTAGAGCTTTGAGGAAGTAAAAGTTTCGGTGGACTCTGCTCACCAACAGGAATTCTCCTGAATTACTTGGAATTGCAAAATTTGGGGACATGAAAACAGTGATAGCTAGGTTTTACAATACCCCATTAAACAACAGAAGACCATGGGAAGAATAAGACAGATATAATGGGACTTGCCTGAAGGTAATAAAATATCAGCTATTGTGTCAAGGAGAGCGAGAGCCAGAATGATAATACTTGGGGATTTCATCACAGAAAAATACACTGGATAATTAAGGACTCCCATGGAGGTGATGAAACATGGGCAGCAAAACTGATACATCAGATAAACACTTCTTGAAGCAACATATATTACAAAACCAATAAGAGTAAGGTTTTCTTCAACCTTAACCCACCAGCGACACTAGACTTGTTGTTTACCCAAAATGAGGCAGATGTGGAGAAAATAGAGTATGAGATGCGACTAGGGCAATTGACTACTGCATTATCAGGCTTCAGTGCATAATGGGGGTAAACGAACTGGAAAGACCAAGAAACACGCTTGAAAGCACTCTAATAAGAAATATGTGAGACTACAGATGTGGAGACTACAGTAACAAGAAAGATTTTCTGAGTTAAGCCCAGTTTTTTTTTTGGGGGGAGTAAAGAGGAAGGAGAGGCATAGGTGAAGGGAAGTGTAGAAGTGGGAAATACAGTGAGAGGTATGAAAGCAGGCGGGCTGTCCGCCTTGCTGACACGATGTGTGGGTGTTGGCAGCTAAGCTAAGCTGGCTCCCTCTTGTCAGGGAGCTGTGAGTGTGTGAGAGGTTCTTCACTTGTGTTTCACCATATATGGATGTGTATAGATGAATACTGAGTAGCATTCATATATACACACTCTGATGCTTCCACACATGTTGTTCTGTTTAAGGCTCTTTGTTTTATTATTATTATTATTATTATTTATCGAGTTGTTCATACACACATTATTTATCGAGTTGTTCATACACATTTTTATTTATCGAGTTGTTCACACATACACATATTTGAACTGTTCATATATACACATGTATATCTCATCTGGGGATTATATACTGTGGAGCGGGGTTTTCATCCAGAGAATCGAGGCTCTTGGGCCACCAGCTGTGGGAGCGGGGCGTCTCATCTTGGAGTAATCTTTCTAACATTGTGTCCTCTAACATTTCGATGGTGTTCCACACCCTGATGGCTTGGTGCTGCAGTCTGATGTTTAGTGGCTGTATATTCAAGAGTTCATGGAGCTCCTGGATTGTCTGATTATATGGTGGACGGTGTTTTGCTGCTCTCCTGAGCGCCTTATTTTGCACTGCTTGCAGTTTCTGCATGTTAGTTTTCTTTATGGTGTGTAGTGGTACTGGGGGATACTCTAAGTGCGGCCGAACTAGAGCCTTATATAGGTGGATCTGAATGTTAGTACTGAGGCTTCGGAATCTTCTCAGTTTTCCTAATGCTACTTTGGCTTTATTTAGTCGGTCCCTTACATGAATTTGTATCCCTGTTCTATTTATCATTAGTCCCAGTATTCTGCCTACCTCCGCATACTGGATCGGATGGTTGTCAAGGATGATGGGGTCCGGGTTTCTTTTCGCAATGTGTATTATCTGAAACTTTTGTTTGTTGGTGCTAATTTTCCATTGCTTCTCAAAGTTGTTGATGAGTTCAATTGCTGCCTTGGTCTTGTCGGCTAGTAGCGGTTTTGATGGTCCCGGTTGGCAAATTATTTGGGTGACATCATCGGCGTATGTGATGTATTCTCCATGGTGGGGTTGGGGTAGGTGAGCTGTATATATGTTGAATAGAGTGGGGGAGAGGCAGCTTCCTTGCGGTACTCCACTTTTCAGTTCTATTACGTCCCCCAAGTAGCTGCCGATATTAAGCCTGGCAGTTCTATTGTCTATAAAGCTGCAGAGAGTAGCAGTAAACCTCTCAGGAAGTCCTAGTTCAGTTATCTTATATTTTAGGCCTGTGTGCCACACTTTGTCGAAGGCTTTCGAGACGTCTCTAAGCACTATATTACACTGATCTTTTTTCGACACTGCATTGGCTATATGCTCGTAGATCAGGGCTATAGCTGTATGGGCCCCTCTGCGGTTTCTAAACCCGTGCTGCCTGGTATTATACTTCCCTTCCTCTTCCATGTACTTCACCAGTCTCTGATTGATAATTTTTTCGAATATTTTACCCGGTACTTCGAGGAGGGAGATTGGCCTGTAGTTTTCAGTTTGGGTTGGGGGTTTACCTGGCTTGGGGATTAATCTTATTGTGGCATTCTTGAAGTATGTGGGGAATAGTCCAGATGCAAGAGCTGCATTTAAAATACATGTGTATTGATGGAGTGCAATCACTGGTAGGTTGGATAATACCATCTTATTTATTTTGCTGTTGCCCGGCGCCTTGTTCTTGAAACCCATAATTGTTTTATGGACCTCTGCAACGGTTATGTGTTTCATAAGGTGGCAGTCATCGCGTATGTTGTTAAGGTCTATTGTTTGCGTCGGGAGTAGTGCTGCAGCTCTGTTATCGACTTGAGTTGTAATTTCCCTTTCATTAATTGGGCAAAAATTTATATTTTCTTCCGGGTTTATCCTAAATATTTTTTCCCAGAACTTCCTGAATTCCTGCTCTTGTTCTCTCTCCTCATAGAGTTTATTTCCTGAGGCGTCTATGATGTAGGGTGTTTCCTCAGAAGAGCTTCCCATCAGAGTCTTTACTTTTTTCCAGAACTTTCCTGGGTTTCTGTAGTCGACTTGGATCTTGCTTATTAGGTCATCCCATTGTTTGGTGTACTCTGTTTTGCATAGATCTTGCAGCTCATCTTGTAGTTCCCTTTGTAGTCTCTTGCGCTCATCCGTCCACCCGTGTTGTGTTATGAGTTGTAGAAGGTTGTTATATCTGGTTTGCAGTGTCCTGAGCGCCTCAGTGGCTAAGGGGTGTGGGAGCGTCATATGGTGAGCTACGGGAATGTGATCAACCATGCATTTTTCTATGGTGCTAATCCATGTATTCAACTCTGCGTTTATGCATGATGTTTCCTTTCCATTGAGATCTGTGACACTGATTTCTTGTGCACTGCTTTTGAACGCTTCCCAGTCAGTTTTAGTGTATTGAAGTCTTGATGGTGAGGGTTTCTGAAAGGGGTTAGTTGACAGCGTCATTATTATTGGTAGGTGGTCGCTTGTGCTCACAGGGCCCCTTACTATGCGGGTGTTTAGGAAGTGGTGGTTGTTTGACAGTATTATGTCTGGTTTACCACTGTGTCCTTGTCTGACGTAAGTTGGGAAGTCTGGGCCCAGGTGGGTTAGATTTCCGTTTCTTATATTGTGGATGGCTTCTCCTGCTTGGTTGTTCCTTCCATGTCCCAGTGTTCTGTGCTAAGTGTTAGGTCACTAAGTGTTCCCCAGTGTTAAGTCCAGTGGGGGAAGGAACTAGAAGGGATGACAACAAATGAAATGAATTAAGTTAATGCTCGGTAACGTGCACATGCAACGGAGCTTTGCATCCAAATCAAGATGGAAGTGATTTAAAAAGGCCAAGTAAATCCCTTGTGTAATAGGCGGTGCAGAAACACAGGAGAGGAACAAAAAAGCATGGGAAATCTGCAGAGAGCGAGGAACTGAAAAATAGTGATCAGAAAAATAGTGATGCACTAAAGAGAGGCAAAAATTATTACGCTAGAATCTGGAGGGAAGCTGAAAGACAGTTTGAAAAAGACCTGGTGGCAAAAGCTAATGGCCAACCAAAGCTCTTTTATAACCATATAGGGAGAAAAAAACAGACAGAAACTCTGTGATAAGGCTAAAGAGGTAAAAGGGGAAGTGTTATGAAAAACGCCAAAGTGGTGTGTGAGGAAGTAAAGAAAAGATTCCATGAGGTTTTTACAATGGAAGCAACGTGGAGACCTAAGTTGAGTAATGAAAGGCCAAAGAAAACATTGGATGACATAGTTGAAAAGGTTAAAACATACCTGAAGGAACTAGATGTAACATAATCAATAGGGACAGACTCAATATAACCATTGCTACTGAAGGCGGCTGCAGAGGTACTATGTCACCCACTAATTGAGATTTTAAAAAAACACCCGAAACAGGAATTCTTCCAAAATTATGGGAAAAGGCAAATGTAGTCCACATATTCAACAAAGGGGACAGACAGGAGGCCCCAAATTACAGAGAAGAGTCACTGACACGTAATCCTTGCAAAGTACTAGAGAGAGAGAGTAATCAGGTTTAAATTAGTGGAACATCTAGAGAGGATTAACTTGGTAACAGACAATCAGCATGGATATATAAAGGGAAAGTTATGTCTGATAAACTTGATCAAGTTCTATGACAAGGTTACTAGAATATGACAGGAAATAGAAGGTTGAGTAAATTGCATTTTCCTAGACTGTCAAAAGGCATTTGATACTGTTGCTCATGAAAGCTCGTGAATAAGATGGAGAGGCAAGGTGGGATAATTGAAAAAAAGCTAAACTAGGTAAAGGAATAACTGAAAAACAGAAGACAAAGAGTCACAGTCAGAGGCGAAATCTCAGGCTGGAGAAATGTAGCAAGTGGGGTCCCCCTGTAATCAGAAATATGATAACGTATAAGATAGTGAAGGGAATGGACAAGGTGGACAACGATAGTCTCTTCAATTTGAGAGAAAGTAGGACATGAGGACACAAATTGAAGTTGGAATCTCAAATGAGTCGAAAAAATGTAAGGAAATACTTGTACACTGTACTGGTGGTCAACAAGTGGAATGCACTAAGAGAAGTTGTGGAAGCTACCTCAATTCACACCTTTAAAGCCTTTAAAGAAAGGTTCAACAAAAAGTGATTGTTAGAATAGTGAGGCTTAAACGCAATGGGAACAACAATGCTAGTAAGTCGGGCATTAAGAGCAAGACCTCTCTTCCTCATATTCACTGATAGGTAAGTAGAGGTATTTTCCTCTTAAACAGTGTTATGCTACCAATACACTCATAAAACCAAGACGTGTACAGTTCAAGGTGCCAGATGAAGTATCTGTGCTCACGACCTCCATTTCCAAGACTGCCAGGCATCAACCCAACGCTGGTTACTGTGTAATGGGGCCCATACCGCAGTCTGATGAGTGCACCTACAGACAAGCTGAACATGCCTGTAGATCGTCACTCTACAACTTCCACACGACATGCATCATCCTTCAACATTGAAACAGAAGCGTTTCCTATCCTACCACGCAGTGGAGCTACAACACTACGGCCTTACCAATGGTTGAGTCGCCCAGTGTCTGGCCCAATCAACGGCCAGGCCACAGGCACCACCACCACTGCCTCCATCAGCCACGAATATCGCTGTTGTCTCTGATCTACTACATCTAGAAGACCAGATGGCTGGGTCTGATTACTGACTGTTCGTTACTTAATCAACAATCTTCTTTCTGCAAATGGTTTGACAACCATCCCGGTGCGTGATAATCTGCTTACTGCTCATGCAACAGCAGCTTCAACCCCAGCAACATCCGTCCCTACATCAGACACTGTCAGTGTCCCAGCGGACGTGATTGTTGGCTTGCTTACTGCACCAGCAACGCGGCCGGTGTTGCCAGTGCATTCCTGCTTCTACATCTCGTCCGGTAGAACCGTATGAGCCTGCAGCATCTGCTACGGGTTCTGTAACTTTATCCCCATCACCTAGTGCTCCTGCATTAGGTTGCAAACACCATAGAAATCATAGTTTTTGCATCACGAACTTCTACACCACAATCCTTCAACTCACCTGTAGTTGCAGTACCGGCCAACTCTGACCACGAAAACTGTACACCAACAAAGAATGAATCTTCACTCAATGTCGCACCATACATCCTCCACATGCACAGTCTAGGCAGCCCAAAATTAAGTAATTTCACCTGGCGATGGAAACTACGACATCTTCTTTGAAAATGCAACAGAGCTGAACTTTACCCTGGACGAAAGACGCTTTGAGACCCAAAAATGAAACAAGAATCACTCACATAATTGGAAATTGAGTTGGAACGACCCACTCGATGGTATGTCGAAGTTGAGTCGGTACACCACTAATGTGACATATCCTTACAACACCCGGACCTCTTTGACCCTGGATGCAGTGTAAAGTAACCAAACAACAATGTTACTGGGAGCATGACGGCGAGAATTCAGACCAAAAAAAGAGAAGGAACCAAAACTCCTAGATGCATGAGAAGGATGAACACGCAAGATGAATGAAGACACCTACAGAAGAAAGAAGAACCGAACAAAAATTAAGAAACCCCCTCACAAGACTCAGGAACAATACTTGAAAGTAGCAAGGACAACTCGCTACCACCAATCCCCTTAGTGGCTCCGCCACCCATCACCTGCCAAGCAGGTTACTCACAATAAACTACAGCAACAAACCGAGTTCCAGTCAAAGGTGGACAGAATACCATACTTTCGTCCCACTCGTTCCCAATCCTCATCCTTCTACCTCCCCAATTTTTACCAAGCCATTTCGTCATGAAAACTAAAATATAGAGATTATTGTTGAGAACTGACTATGGCGACCAAGTGGGAATCGTCTTTTTTATATCAAAGAACAACCATGGGCGTACAGTCATTCATCGTGTCTTCCTTCCTTCCTTCCTAAGTCGCTTAGGAATGCGGTCAGTGGACTATTTAAGTTTAAGTAAAATTACTGAGGCGTCATCGCCAGTGTGTGCGAACCTCCAGTAAGTTATATTAACTAATGCCGAAATTAAAACAATTTGTTTATAGAATGTTAACGGAAATGAAAGACAAATTGTCATTCTTCTGCTTGCAAGTGATGAGTCACAATAATGTGGCTGAAGATATGGGGACTAAACCACTTTCCGGAAAATGTAGAAATGACGACGCTCCGGTCCATCCTGGACCATTATCAAGTCCATATCATTATTAACACGACTAGATAATGGTCCAGGACGGACCGAAACGTTGTCGTTTCTAAATTTTCGACGGGTGGTTTCGTCATCAATGTTCTGCTTCTTGCAGAGGGGAAATATGTTATGCATATCATTAATTCATATTGATATCCTTCGAATTATTATGCTTCTGCCTGTCCAATAAGCATTTGTAACTAAAGCAATATCTTATAAGTATAATGTTCGAATTAAAGGAAGTTCTTGATGCCAATAGCACAAGGATTAACCAGCCACAATAATAATAAGTGTTGTAACATTTGTGTAGCGTTAGGTCAATTGTTTACTTATTCTTCAGATAGATACAAAGTTTAACCACATTTGTTTAGTGAAAAGCATAACAATCTCACACGTTATGCGTGAAAATTCACATATTTCGGTCTCTTCTTGATATTTACCAGGTTATTGGAGAATTTAAAATAAATAGTAGATTTAGCAATAGTCCGTACATACTTCATTCATCAAATTTTTTGTACATATAGAACATATACTCTTGATAAGGCAAATTAAACAAATGCTGAAACGATTGCTTTAAAATATGTTTCAGTAAATGAAGGTATACCATTTCTTTACAGCACAATCTGCTAAACCTTCATCAGGATCATTTACTGAGTTCCTGGAGTGTGTCAGTGTGGGAGGTGGCAGCGGACGGCCAGGACGCTAACATGACGTTGACGCAGCTCCCCCACGTGGTCGACCAGGCTCGGCGGGTAGGTCACTCTCACGTTACTGTTGACGTGGGTAGGTAACTCTCTCATTACTGCTGATGTGGGTAGGTCACTCTCACATTACTGTTGATGAGGGTAGGTCACTCTCACATTACTGTTGATGAGGATAGGTCACTCTCACATTACTGCTGACGTGGGTAGGTCACTCTCACATTACTGTTGATGAGGGTAGGTCACTCTCACATTACTGTTGAAGTGGGTAGGTCACTCTCACATTACTGCTGATGTGGGTAGGTCACTCTCACATTACTGCTGATGTGGGTAGGTCACTCTCACATTACTGCTGATGTGGGTAGGTCACTCTCACATTATTGTTGACGTGGGTAGGTCACTCTCACATTACTGCTGATGTGGATAGGTCACTCTCACATTACTGCTGATGTGGGTAGGTAACTCTCACATTACTGCTGAAGTGGGTAGGTCATTCTCACATTACTGTTGATGTGGGTAGGTAACTCTCACATTACTGCTGATGTGGATAGGTCACTCTCACATTACTGCTGATGTGGGTAGGTCACTCTCACATTACTGCTGATGTGGGTAGGTCACTCTCACATTACTGCTGATGTGGGTAGGTCACTCACACATTAATGCTGACGTGGGAAAGTCACTATGTCATCACTACTTAGGTGGGTAGGTAACTCTCATATAACTATTGAGGCGGGTAGGTCACTCTCACATCACTACGGAGAAGGGCGGGTCACTCTCACATCAATACTGAGGCAGGCAGGTCGTCTCACGTCAAGACTGAGGCGGGCAGGTCATTCTCACGTCAAGAATGAGGCGGACAGGTCACTCTCACGTGATTACCGAGGCGGGCAAGTCACTCTCACATCACTACTGAGGCGGGCAGGTCACTCTCACACCACTACTGAGGCGGGCAGGTCACTCTCACACCACTAATGAGGCGGGCAGGTCACTCTCGCATCATTATCAAGGCGGGTACGTCACTCTCACATCACTACTGAGGCTGGCAGGTCACTCTCACATCACTACTGAGGCGGGCAGGTCACTCTCACATCATTATCAAGGCGGCAGATCACTCTCACATCACTACTGAGGGGGCAGGTCACTCTCACATCACTACTGAGGCGAGCAGGTCACTCCCACATCACTACTGAGGCGGGCAGGTCACTCTCCCATCTACTGAGGCGGGCAGGTCACTCTCACACCACTACTGAGGCGGGCAGGTCACTCTCACATCATTATCAAGTCAGGCAGGTCACTCTACCATCACTAATGAGGCAGGCAGGTAACTCACACATCCTAACTGAGGCGGGCAGGTCACTCTCCCACATTACTGAGGCGACAGGTCAATCTCACACCACTACTGAGGCGGGCAGGTCACTCACACTTCACTACTGAGGCGTGCAGGTCACTCTCACATTACTACTGAGGCGGACAGGTCACTCTCACATACTACTGAGGCGGGTAGGACACTCTCACANGATGTGGAGAAAATAGAGTATGAGATGCGACTAGGGCAATTGACCACTGCATTATCAGGCTTCAGTGCATAATGGGGGTAAACGAACTGGAAAGACCAAGAAACACGCTTGAAAGCACTCTAATAAGAAATATGTGAGACTACAGATGTGGAGACTACAGTAACAAGAAAGATTTTCTGAGTTAAGTCCAGTTTTTTTTTTGGAGTAAAGAGGAAGGAGAGGCATAGGTGAAGGGAAGTGTAGAAGTGGGAAATACAGTGAGTGGTATGAAAGCAGGCGGGCTGTCCGCCTTGCTGACACGATGTGTGGGTGTTGGCAGCTAAGCTAAGCTGGCTCCCTCTTGTCAGGGAGCTGTGAGTGTGTGAGAGGTTCTTCACTTGTGTTTCACCATATATGGATGTGTATAGATGAATACTGAGTAGCATTCATATATACACACTCTGATGCTTCCACACATGTTGTTCTGTTTAAGGCTCTTTGTTTTATTATTATTATTATTATTTATCGAGTTGTTCATACACACATTATTTATCGAGTTGTTCATACACATATTTTTATTTATCGAGTTGTTCACACATACACATATTTGAACTGTTCATATATACACATGTATATCTCATCTGGGGATTATATACTGTGGAGCGGGGTTTTCATCCAGAGAATCGAGGCTCTTGGGCCACCAGCTGTGGGAGCGGGGCGTCTCATCTTGGAGTAATCTTTCTAACATTGTGTCCTCTAACATTTCGATGGTGTTCCACACCCTGATGGCTTGGTGCTGCAGTCTGATGTTTAGTGGCTGTATATTCAAGAGTTCATGGAGCTCCTGGATTGTCTGATTATATGGTGGACGGTGTTTTGCTGCTCTCCTGAGCGCCTTATTTTGCACTGCTTGCAGTTTCTGCATGTTAGTTTTCTTTATGGTGTGTAGTGGTACTGGGGGATACTCTAAGTGCGGCCGAACTAGAGCCTTATATAGGTGGATCTGAATGTTAGTACTGAGGCTTCGGAATCTTCTCAGTTTTCCTAATGCTACTTTGGCTTTATTTAGTCGGTCCCTTACATGAATTTGTATCCCTGTTCTATTTATCATTAGTCCCAGTATTCTGCCTACCTCCGCATACTGGATCGGATGGTTGTCAAGGATGATGGGGTCCGGGTTTCTTTTCGCAATGTGTATTATCTGAAACTTTTGTTTGTTGGTGCTAATTTTCCATTGCTTCTCAAAGTTGTTGATGAGTTCAATTGCTGCCTTGGTCTTGTCGGCTAGTAGCGGTTTTGATGGTCCCGGTTGGCAAATTATTTGGGTGACATCATCGGCGTATGTGATGTATTCTCCATGGTGGGGTTGGGGTAGGTCAGCTGTATATATGTTGAATAGAGTGGGGGAGAGGCAGCTTCCTTGCGGTACTCCACTTTTCAGTTCTATTACGTCCCCCAAGTAGCTGCCGATATTAAGCCTGGCAGTTCTATTGTCTATAAAGCTGCAGAGAGTAGCAGTAAACCTCTCAGGAAGTCCTAGTTCAGATATCTTATATTTTAGGCCTGTGTGCCACACTTTGTCGAAGGCTTTCGAGACGTCTCTAAGCACTATATTACACTGATCTTTTTTCGACACTGCATTGGCTATATGCTCGTAGATCAGGGCTATAGCTGTATGGGCCCCTCTGCGGTTTCTAAACCCGTGCTGCCTGGTATTATACTTCCCTTCCTCTTCCATGTACTTCACCAGTCTCTGATTGATAATTTTTTCGAATATTTTACCCGGTACTTCGAGGAGATTGGCCTGTAGTTTTCAGTTTGGGTTGGGGGTTTACCTGGCTTGGGGATTAATCTTATTGTGGCATTCTTGAAGTATGTGGGAATAGTCCAGATGCAAGAGCTGCATTTAAAATACATGTGTATTGATGGAGTGCAATCACTGGTAGGTTGGATAATACCATCTTATTTATTTGCTGTTGCCCGGCGCCTTGTTCTTGAAACCCATAATTGTTTTATGGACCTCTGCAACGGTTATGTGTTTCATAAGGTGGCAGTCATCGCGTATGTTGTTAAGGTCTATTGTTTGCGTCGGGAGTAGTGCTGCAGCTCTGTTATCGACTTGAGTTGTAATTTCCCTTTCATTAATTGGGCAAAAATTTATATTTTCTTCCGGGTTTATCCTAAATATTTTTTCCCAGAACTTCCTGAATTCCTGCTCTTGTTCTCTCTCCTCATAGAGTTTATTTCCTGAGGCGTCTATGATGTAGGGTGTTTCCTCAGAAGAGCTTCCCATCAGAGTCTTTACTTTTTTCCAGAACTTTCCTGGGTTTCTGTAGTCGACTTGGATCTTGCTTATTAGGTCATCCCATTGTTTGGTGTACTCTGTTTTGCATAGATCTTGCAGCTCATCTTGTAGTTCCCTTTGTAGTCTCTTGCGCTCATCCGTCCACCCGTGTTGTGTTATGAGTTGTAGAAGGTGTTATATCTGGTTTGCAGTGTCCTGAGCGCCTCAGTGGCTGGGGGGTGTGGGAGCGTCATATGGTGAGCTACGGGAATGTGATCAACCATGCATTTTTCTATGGTGATCACGTCCCTTTTGTAGTCTCTTGCGCTATCCGTCCACCCGTGTTGTGTTATGAGTTGTAGAAGGTTGTTATATCTGGTTTGCAGTGTCTGAGCGCCTCAGTGGCTGGGGGGTGTGGGAGCGTCATATGGTGAGCTACGGGAATGTGATCAACCATGCATTTTTCTATGGTGCTAATCCATGTATTCAACTCTGCGTTTATGCATGATGTTTCCTTTCCATTGAGATCTGTGACACTGATTTCTGTGCACTGCTTTTGAACGCTTCCCAGTCAGTTTTAGTGTATGAAGTCTTGGTGGTGAGGTTTCTGAAAGGGGTTAGTTGACAGCGTCATTATTATTGGTAGGTGGTCGCTTGTGCTCACAGGGCCCCTTACTATGCGGGTGTTTAGGAAGTGGTGGTTGTTTGACAGTATTATGTCTGGTTTACCACTGTGTCCTTGTCTGACGTAAGTTGGGAAGTCTGGGCCCAGGTGGGTTAGATTTCCGTTTCTTATCATATTGTGGATGGCTTCTCCTGCTTGGTTGTTCCTTCCATGTCCCAGTGTTCTGTGCTAGGTGTTAGGTCACTAAGTGTTCCCAGTGTTAAGTCCAGTGGGGGAGGAACTAGAAGGGATGAAACAAATGAAATGAATTAAGTTAATGCTCGGTAACGTGCACATGCAACGGAGCTTTGCATCCAAATCAAGATGGAAGTGATTATAAAGGCCAAGTAAATCCCTTGTGTAATAGGCGGTGCAGAAACACAGGAGAGAAACAAAAAAGCATGGGAAATCTGCAGAGAGCGAGGAACTGAAAAATAGTGATCAGAAAAATAGTGATGCACTAAAGAGAGGCAAAAATTATTACGCTAGAATCTGGAGGGAAGCTGAAGGACAGTTTGAAAAAGACCTGGTAGCAAAAGCTAATGGCCAACCAAAGCTCTTTTATAACCATATAGGGAGAAAAAAAACACAGAAACTCTGTGATAAGGCTAAAGAGGTAAAAGGGGAAGTGTTATGGAAAA
>WNGS01003469.1:41683-66811 GCA_020271785.1 Procambarus virginalis | reverse complement strand
GTACTTCATCTTCTATTCTGTATCATGTGTCTGGCTTCCTGTTTCCACTGCCTAGTTTCATTACTTTGCATTTACTCGGGTTGACTTCTACAGCCATTTGGTTGGACATTCACTCACTGTGTAGGTCATCTTGTACGCCCTACTATCATCCTCTGTTTCAATCCTCCTCATAATTTTTGCCTCATCAGCAAACATTGTGTGTGTGTGTTGGTGTGTGTGTGTGTGTGTGGTGTGTGTGTGTTGTGTGTGTGTGTGTGTGTGTGTGTGTGTGTGGTGTGTGTGTGTGTGTTGTGTGGTGTGTGTGGTGTGTGTGTGTGTGTGTGTGTGTGTGTGTGTGTGTGTGTGTGTGTGTGTGTGTGTACTCACCTAGTTGTACTCACCTAGTTGTGCTTGCGGGGGTTGAGCTCTGGCTCTTTGGTCCCGCCTCTCAACCGTCAATCAACAGGTGTACAGTTCCTGAGCCTATTGGGCTCTATCATATCTACACTTGAAACTGTGTATGGAGTCAGCCTCCACCACATCGCTTCCTAATGCATTCCATTTGTCAACCACTCTGACACTAAAAAAGTTCTTTCTAATATCTCTGTGGCTCATTTGGGCACTCAGTTTCCACCTGTGTCCCCTAGTGCGTGTGCCCCTTGTGTTAAACAGCCTGTCTTTATCAACCCTGTCGATTCCCCTGAGAATCTTGAATGTGGTGATCATGTCCCCCCTAACTCTTCTGTCTTCCAACGAAGTGAGGTTTAATTCCCGTAGTCTCTCCTCGTAGCTCATACCTCTCAGCTCGGGTACTAGTCTGGTGGCAAACCTTTGAACCTTTTCCAGTTTAGTCTTATGCTTGACTAGATATGGACTCCATGCTGGAGCCGCATACTCCAGGATTGGTCTGACATATGTGGTATATAATGTTCTGAAAGATTCCTTACACAAGTTTCTAAAGGCCGTTCTTATGTTAGCCAACCTGGCATATGCTGCTGATGTTATCCTCTTGATATGAGCTTCAGGGGACAGGTCTGGCGTGATATCAACCCCCAGGTCTTTCTCTCTCTCTGACTCTTGAAGTATTTCATCTCCCAAATGATACCTTGTATCTGGTCTCCTGCTTCCTACCCCTATCTTCATTACATTACATTTGCTTGGGTTAAACTCTAACAGCCATTTGTTCGACCATTCCTGCAGCTTGTCCAGGTCTTCTTGAAGCCTCAAGCTGTCCTCCTCTGTCTTAATCCTTCTCATAATTTTGGCGTCGTCAGCAAACATTGAGAGGAATGAGTCTATACCCTCTGGGAGATCATTTACGTATATCAGAAACAGGATAGGTCCAAGTACAGAGCCCTGTGGGACTCCACTGGTGACTTCACGCCATTCTGAGGTCTCACCCCTCACTGTAACTCTCTGCTTCCTATTGCTTAGGTACTCCCTTATCCACTGGAGCGCCCTACCAGTTACTCCTGCCTGTTTCTCCAGCTTATGCATCAACCTTTTATGGGGTACTGTGTCAAAGGCTTTCCGACAGTCCAAAAAATGCAGTCCGCCCATCCTTCTCTTTCTTGCTTAATCTTTGTCACCTGATCGTAGAATTCTATCAAGCCTGTAAGGCAAGATTTACCCTCCCTGAACCCATGTTGATGGGTTGTCACGAAGTCTCTTCTCTCCAGATGTGTTACTAGGTTTTTTCTCACAATCTTCTCCATCACCTTGCATGGTATACAAGTTAAGGACACTGGCCTGTAGTTCAGTGCCTCTTGTCTGTCACCCTTTTTAAATATTGGTACTACATTAGCAGTCTTCCATATTTCTGGTAGGTCTCCCGTTTCCAGTGACCTACTATACACTATGGAGAGTGGCAAGCAAAGTGCTCCTGCACACTCTTTCAATACCCATGGTGAGATTCCATCCGGCCCAACAGCTTTTCTCACATCCAGCTCCAATAGGTGCTTCTTGACCTCATCTCTTGTAATTTCGAACCTTTCCAAGGTCACCTGGTTTGCTGCCACCTCTCCTAGCGCCGTGACTTCTCCCTGTTCTATTGTAAAGACCTCCTGGAACCTTTTGTTGAGTTCTTCACACACCTCTTTGTCATTCTCTGTGTACCTGTCCTCGCCCACCCTAAGTTTCATCACCTGTTCCTTCACTGTTGTCTTCCTCCTGATGTGACTGTGTAGTAGCTTTGGTTCGGTCTTGGCTTTATTAGCTATATCATTTTCATACCTTTTCTCAGCTGCTCTTCTCACACTAACATACTCGTTCCTGGTTCTCTGGTATCTCTCTCTACTTTCTGGTGTTCTGTTATTACGGAAGTTCCTCCATGCCCTTTTGTTCAGCTCCTTTGCTTTCATACATTCCCTATTAAACCACGGATTCTTCCTTTGCTTCTCTGTTTTTTCCTGTTGGGCTGGGACAAACCTGCTTACAGCCTCCTGACATTTTTGGGTGACATAGTCCATCATGTCTTGTACGGACTTGGTTCCGAGTTCTGTGTCCCAATGTATATCCCATAGGAATTTATTCATCTCCTCATAGTTTCCCTTTCGGTACGCCAGCCCTTTGTTTCCCAGTTCTTTTTTGGGGGTGATAATTCCTAGCTCAACCAGGTACTCAAAGCTCAATACACTATGATCACTCATTCCCAAGGGGGCTTCCAACTTAACTTCCCTTATATCCGACTCATTTAGGGTAAATATCAGATCAAGCAAGGCTGGTTCATCCCCTCCTCTCATTCTTGTCGGTCCCTTGACGTGTTGACTTAGAAAGTTTCTTGTTGCCACATCCAGCAGCTTAGCTCTCCATGTGTCTGGGCCTCCATGTGGGTCTCTGTTCCCCCAATCTATCTTTCCATGGTTGAAGTCTCCCATGATTAGTAGCCTGGATCCGTTCCTGCTAGCCACAGAAGCTGCTCTCTCTATTATATTGATGGTGGCCAAGTTGTTTCTATCATATTCCTGTCTGGGTCTTCTGTCATTCGGTGGGGGGTTATATATGACTACTACTATAATTTTCTGTCCTCCAGTTGCTATGGTGCCTGATATGTAGTCACTGAAACCTTCACAGTTCTGAATTACCATCTCTTCGAAACTCCAACCTTCTCTTAGTAGCAAAGCTACACCACCTCCTCCTCTCCCTTCTCTCTCTTTCCTCACTACATAGTAGCCCTGTGGAAACACTGCGTTTGTTATGGTGTTTGTTAGCTTTGTTTCTGTGAGTGCTATTATGTCTGGGTTTTCTTCTAGTGCCCATTCTCCGAGTTCACTTGTTTTATTTGTAATCCCATCTATGTTAGTGTACATTGCCTTGAAGCTCACTTTCTTCAGTTCATTTTCTTGTCCCTTTCTTGGCGAGCATTCTGCTGGTGTGGGAAGCTTTTCCGTGGGTGAGAAGATCTGTGAGATGGTTTGCAGGGTCTCAGAGGAGTTTGGGGTGAGGGGTGGGGGTTTCAGGAAGGGGGGACAGGTAGGGTGTGGGTTAAGGAGATAGGGGGGACATGGAGGATACGGGGTGAGGGGGGAGGAGGGATAGGGAGGGTATGGGATGAAGGGGGAGAGGGACAGGGGGGGAAAGCTGGGAGGGGGGACATGATGGGAATGGGGAAGGGGTGACAGGGTAAGAATGGGGTGGGGGGGAGGGAGGGTTGGGTGGGGGCAGGTAGGGTGAGGGGAAGGGAGGGTTTCTATGCAGAGGGGGGTGTGGTGTTGCCCTCCCCTCTGGTGTTACTGGGATGCTGGTTTTGGGTTCGCCTCTTGTCTCTAGGACTGTTGTGTTGGGGGCTGTGATTTCCTGGTTTGCTCCTCTCTCCCTGTGTGTGTGTGTGTGTGTGTGTGGTGTGTGTGTGTGTGTGTGTGTGTGTGTACTCACCTAGTTGTGTTTGCGGGGGTTGAGCTCTGGCTCTTTAGTCCCGCCTCTCAACCGTCAATCAACAGGTGTACAGATTCCTGAGCCTATTGGGCTCTATCATATCTACACTTAAAACTGTGTATGGAGTCAGCCTCCACCACATCACTGCCTAATGCATTCCATTTGTCAACCACTCTGACACTAAAAAAATTCTTTCTAATATCTCTGTGGCTCATTTGGGCATTCAGTTTCAGCCTGTGTCCCCTTGTGCGTGTGCCCCTTGTGTTAAATAGCCTGTCTTTATCTACCCAATCAATTCCCTTCAGAATCTTGAATGTGGTCATCATGTCCCCCCTAACTCTTCTGTCTTCCAGCGAAGTTAAGTTTAATTCCCGTAGGCTCTCCTCGCAGCTCATACCTCTCAGCTCGGGTACTAGTCTGGTGGCAAACCTTTGAACCTTTTCCAGTTTAATCTTATCCTTGACTAGATATGGACTCCATGCTGGGGCTGCATACTCCAGGATTGGCCTGACATATGTGGTATACAAAGTTCTGAATGATTCTTTACACAACTTTCTGAATGCCGTTCGTATGTTGGCCAGCCTGGCATATGCCACTGATGTTATCCTCTTGATATGGGCTGCAGGAGACAGGTCTGGTGTGATATCAACACCCAAGTCTTTTTCTTTCTCTTACTCCTGAAGAATTTCCTCTCCCAGATGATACCTTGTATCTGGCCTCCGGCTTCCTACACCTATCTTCATTACATTACATTTGGTTGGATTAAACTCTAAGAAACATTTGTTCGACCATTCCTTCAGTTTGTCTAGATCTTCTTGAAGCCTCAAACAGTCCTCTTCTGCCTTAATCCTCCTCATAATTTTGGCATCGTCCGCAAACATTGAGAGAAATAAATTTATACCCTCCAGGAGATCATTTACATATATCAGAAAGAAGATAGGACCGAGGACAGAGCCCTGTGGGACTTCACTGGTGACTTCACGCCAATCGGAGGTCTCACCCCTCACCGTAACTCTCTGCTTCCTATTGCTTAGGTACTCCCTTATCCACTGGAGCACCTTAATTACCAGCTACACCTGCTTGTCTCTCCAGCTTATGTACCAGCCTCTTATGCGGTACTGTGTCAAAGGCTTTCTGACAATCCAAGAAAATGCAGTCCGCCCGGCCCTCTCTTTCTTACTTAATCTTTGTCACTTGGTCGTAGAATTCTATTAAGCCTGTCAGGCAAGATTTACTCTCTCTGAACCCATGTTGGCGATTTGTCACGAAGTCCCTTCTCTCCAGATGTGCTACCAGGTTTTTTCTCACGATCTTCTCCATCACCTTGCATTGTATACAAGTCAAGGACACTGGCCTGTAATTCAGTGCCTCTTGCCTGTCGCCCTTTTTGTATATTGGGACCACATTCGCCGTCTTCCATACTTCTGGTAGGTCTCCCGTCTCCAGTGACCTACTATACACTATGGAGAGTGACAAGCAAAATGCCTCTACACACTCTTTCAGTACCCATGGCGAGATCCCGTCTGGACCAACAGCCTTTCTAACATCGAGATCCAGCAGGTGTCTCTTGACCTCCTCTCTCGTAATTTCGAACTCTTCCAAGGCCGCCTGGTTTACTTCCCTTCTCCTAGCACAGTGACCTCAGCTTGTTCTGTTGTGAAAACCTCCTGAAACCTCTTGTTGAGTTCATCACACACCTCTTTGTCATTCTCTGTATACCTGTCCTCGCCTGTTCTAAGTTTCACTACCTGTTCTTTCACTGTTGTTTTCCTTCTGATGTGACTGTGGAGTAGCTTTAGTTCGGTCTTGGCTTTGTTTGCTATATCATTTTCATAACTTTTCTCTGCTTCTCTTCTCACCCTGTCATACTCATTCCTGGTTCTCTGGTATCTCTCTCTGCTTTCTGGTGTTCTGTTATTCCGGAAGTTCCTCCATGCCCTTTTGTTCAGTACCTTTGCTTCCATACATGCCCTATTATACCATGGATTCTCCTTTTGCTTCTCGGATTTTTCCTTTAGAGCCAGGATGTAACTGCTTACTGTCTCCTGACACTTTTGGGTGACATAGTCCATCATATCTTGTACAGACTAATCTCTGAGGTCTGTGTCTGAAGGTATTTCCCTTAGGAAGCTTCTCATCTCCTCATAATTTCCCTTTCGGTATGCCAGTCTTTTGTTTCATAGTTCTTTTTCAGGGGAGATAATTCCTAGCTCTACCAGGTACTCAAAGTTCAATACACTGTGATCACTCATTCCCAAGGGTGCTTCCATCTTGACTTCCCTTATATGCCACTCATTTAGGGTAAATATCAGAACATTGCTGGTTCATCTTCTCCTCTCATTCTTGTTGGTTCCTGTCATGTTCACAGAAAATGGTACCATCCGTTTTCTATGTGCGGCGGCTGGGACGCCAGTAGAAGAGAGGAGGTAAACAAAGCTACAGGACGCCTACCAGCTTGGGAGCTACTATAGTAATGTAATCAGTTTAAGTATTAAAGTCAGTAACCAGGAATGACTTTACATCAACCTTACAACCAAGACTTCCTCAGATATATACAAACACCACATTGGCAATGAGGACGGGATGAACTGGGAACGCAGGTATTTGTTCAACTTCAAACACAAGGAAGGAGTGCATGCTGTCTCGCCCAGAGGAGGAAGGAGAAGCTGTCTGTGAGCACCATACCCGATGCTGTATGCTAACCAATGCTTTGTGCTAACCACTGCTGTGTGCTAACCATTGTTGTGTGCTAACCAATGCTGTGTGCTACCCAAGCTGTGCTGACTGAAGCTATGATAGAGGAATCTACCGACGCTGTGTACGAAACGACGCTTTGATGTGTACAAAACCTGATGTTTTGGTTACGAAACGACGCTTCGTGCTACAAAATTCTTCACGCTGTGAACCAACTGCTGTGCCAACTGCTGTGCCAACTGCTGTGCCAACTGCTGCCTGCTGCTGTACCAACTGCTGACAACTGCTGTGCCAACTGCTGACAACTGCTGTGTTGCTGTGAGTAGGAACAACACATGTACACAAGGGCTAGGTAAGAAGTAAGTTGCTGCTGTATTGTGCACTGCTGTGAACTTTTGCATTAAAATGCTTGTGTGCTTTGCAAAATTAAAGTAATTACAGTGAATTCTTAACTAACATATACAGTGCAGTAAGGGTTATATATTCTGAGGAACATTGTAAGTGATAAGTTTACATTTATTCAGTAAAAAGGGCAAATATACCTCAGTTTCCTGCATTTGATCCTGACTGTGACCAGACAAACCTGTCACAGAGGGGGACCAAATGGCTTAAAAGGTTTGAAAATTTGTTGATAGTTTCTGATATCAAAAGTGCTGAAAGAAAGCGTGCCTTTCTACTTCATTATGCAGGTGATAGAGTTTGTGACATCTTTGATACACTGAAAGATACTGGTGGTGCCAAAGATTATGACACTGCCAAGGCCAAATTAACTGAGCATTTCAAACCAAGGCAAAATACTGCTATGGAAATTATGCATTTCAGGAGAGCAAAACAACTCTCTAATGAAACTGTTGATCAATACCATACACGTCTGCAGGGTTTAGCAGCCCATTGTGAGTTTGCTGATGTTGACAAAGAAATCAAACAGCAAATAATTGAAACATGCACATCTACACGTCTTCGTCGAAGAGCTCTAGAACTTGTTGATGATGAAAGTTCTCTTAACAAGATACTGGATATGGCTCGTCGAATGGAAGATGCTGCACGTGATGCTCGTGTCATGGAGTGCAGTGCCAACAACGGTTCTGCCACTGTTACTAACAGTCATGAAGTATGTAAGGTTCAGGGAGGACACCATGATCATAGAAGATATCATGCCAAACCTAACATTAAATTGAGCCGAGAACCACATCACAACTGGAGTCATGGAACAAGACTCAAGCAGTCACAACGACTCACATCAGAGGTTGTCAATAATAAATGTTACAATTGTGGAGGAGACTACCCACACCAAGATAATGTTTGTCCTGCACAAGGTAAGAAGTGCTATGAGTGTAGAAAACTAGGTCATTTTGGTGCTATGTGTCGTTCCGCACTAAAGAAACCACAATCAATAAATAAAAGCAATGTACGAGGATCAAGTCATAGGAGTCGAGGTGGCAAACACAATATTGCACCTCAAATCAAGAATGTTAATAATATACAAGACAACATTTCATTACAACCAGTCTCAGATGACAGTGAATGTGATTATATTTATGGAGTACAATCAATCACAAAATGGAATGATCTTCCAAACAACCCAGAGACTATAGTATACATTGCTGGCATTTGTCTCAAAATTCTCATTGACACTGGATCAAACATTGACACCATTGCTGAGTGCCACTATGAAAAATTTAAAAAACAGTTCCCAAAGCTTGAAAACTATAATGGCAAAGCCACTGCCTATGCTTCAAAGGTAGCCTTACCAGTGATTGGAACTTTCACTGCAGAGATTAAGTCAAAGAATGCAATGCTCATTACTACATTCCATGTTGTTAGGAATGCAAAGGAGTCTTTACTCAGTTACAAGACTTCAACCAAATTGGGGCTACTTCAGCTTTCTAATGCTGTAGCAGTGGAATCTGCAAACAATGTTGATGCTATTGTTGCTGAATTTTCTGATCGGTTTAAATCCATAGGTTGTTATACTGATAGCAAGGTACATCTGCATATCAACCCAGATGTAATTCCAGTTGCCCAACCACATCGCCGACAACCATTCCATACTCGCAAGAAAGTCGATGCCGAACTGGATAGGCTGATAGAACTAGATATCATTGAACCGGTAACAGGCCCAACACCATGGGTAAGCCCAATTGTCACTCCACCAAAGCCGAAGAATCCAGATGAGATACGCATTTGTGTAGACATGCGTGTTCCCAACAAGGCAATAATGCGTGAACGCCATCCTACACCCACTGTAGATGATATGATATACCGCTTGAATGGTGCAACTGTATTCAGCAAGTTAGATTTAAACAAGGGCTATCATCAGCTTGAACTTGATGATGAGAGTCGATTCATCACAACGTTTACGACACATCGAGGTCTGTATAGGTACAAGCGCCTGAGTTTTGGTATTAACAGTGCTGCTGAAGTATTCCAGCACATCATCAGCCAGGTATTGCAAGATATACCTAATGCTGACAACATGTCTGATGACATCATTGTTTATGGCCGTACCCAAGCTGAACACGACAAAGCTCTTCGTGCAACATTGCAACGCTTACGAGAAAAGAATTTGACGCTAAGCCGAGCAAAGTGTGAGTTCAATCAACATAAAATTGAATTCTTTGGACATGTACTTAGTGACAAAGGTCTGTCTCCAGATCCTAAGAAAGTTGCAGATATCAAGAATGCTGCACCTCCTTCAACATCCACTGAAGTACATAGTTTTCTGGGAATGGCAAACTACTGTTCTCGCTTCATTCCAGATTTTGCTACCATTACGAAGCCTCTACGTGAGCTCCTGAAGAAAAATGCATCATGGTACTGGAGCGATGTCGAGCAAAATGCATTTGATGCTGTGAAAGATGCACTAGTAGAAAATGCGACTGCTGCATACTTTGATCCATCAATGGACACTGAGTTAACGGTGGATGCTAGTCCTGTTGGTTTAGGTGCTGTGTTAGCCCAACACAAACCTGGTCAACCAGATTCAAGAGTAGTAATTGCCTACGCCAGCCGTTCTCTCACAGATGTTGAGCAACGATACAGTCAGACAGAGAAGGAAGCTCTTGCTCTTGTATGGGGCTGTGAACACTTCAATGTGTATCTGCTTGGTGCACCCTTTACCACGATAGTCACTGACCACAAACCGTTGGAGACCATCTTCAATAATCCAAAGTCCAAACCACCAGCTCGCATTGAGAGATGGGCTCTTCGTCTGCAACCATACAACTTTACGGTGAAATACAAGCCAGGTGCAGGCAATCCCGCTGATTACATCAGTCGACATCCTGCCAACAGTTTCACCATCACCAAGCATCAGCAAGTTGCCGAGGAATATGTACACTCTGTAACCTGTGATGCAGTCCCTAAGGCTCTCACTCTTGATGAAATACGTACTGCAACCCTAGAGGACCCAACTCTGCAAGCAACAGTGGATGCATTGACTAAGAAAAAGTTTCCACGCATCCCACCCTCAGGAGTTGACCAAGATGCATTCAAAGCACTTGAACGCATCCAGACAGAATTAAGTGTTACGCAACAACGCGACACCGTGCTGCGAGGTACTCGTATCGTCATTCCAGCTGTTCTCCAGCAACGTGCTCTGAAGCTTGCACATCAAGGACACCAAGGTCTTGTAAGGACCAAACAGCTGCTACGAGAAAAGGTGTGGTTTCCTGGCATTGATCGTCAAGCTAAGGACATGCATGATGCCTGTGTCCCTTGCCAAGCTGCAGTGGATACTTCAAGACCAACACCTCTACAACCTTCACCACTACCTGCTGCACCATGGATGGAAGTATCGATGGACTTCTGTGGACCGCTACCAACTGGAGAGTACTTGATGGTAGTCATTGATGATCACTCACGTTATCCAGAAGTAGAAATCATCACTTCCACATCTGCAAAGGCTGTCATCCCGAAACTCGACAAGATCTTTTCAAACTTTGGCATTCCTGAAGTTGTCAAGACGGACAATGGACCGCCATTTAATGGACAAGACTTTGTCAACTTTGCTGAGCATATTGGATTCAAACACCGCCGTGTGATGCCACTACATCCTCAAGCAAATGGAGAAGTCGAGAGATTCATGCAACCTCTCATGAAAGCTGTACGCTGTGCTCATGCCGAAGGACGATCCTGGAAACAAGCTATGTATGCTTTTCTCAGGAACTACCGTGCAACACCGCATGGAACACTGGGCAAGTCGCCTGGCGAACTTTTATTTGGACGTCCTATGAGAATCGCACTACCTGTCATGCCAGCCAAGGTAACGGATAAACGTCTCGCTCAGAAGGATGCACTAGCCAAGGGCAAAATGAAAATTGCTCATGATCAACGTGCAAAGGAACAATTCATAAAGGTTGGAGATACTGTTCTCGTTAAAAAGAAAAAAGAGGGAAAGTTAGATATGCCGTATGATACAAAACCATATAAAGTGATTAGTGTAAAAGGAACTATGGTAACAGCGAGTAATAGAGATCATAGTATAACACGTAATATGGCTTATTTCAAAGTGATTCCAAATAGTGTAGAAAATGATGAAGTGCAAAGTCGTGCAAAAGAAAAAGAAAAAATGAGTTATAACTCGATAAACAATTCATCGAGGGATATTTTGTATTTAAGGACTCTCGTCCAAAACGTCATGTTAAACGCCCTACACGATATGATGATTAATTGTGTTCCTATGTAATGCAAAGTATTTACTTGTTATGCTGAACTAAATTTAATATTGTTTGAATAATGCAGATCTCTCATTCAATATTTTGTAACTTTGTATTACAGTTTCTTTCATGTTTGTTTAACATTGCATATGTATTTTTAACATTGAAATCCTTTGTGGTAAAGATTGTTTAAATTCTTTGTGTGTTTAATTAATGTTAAATGTATGCAATATCTCTTGATATGTTAATAACTTACTTTGTGTCAATAACTTTGCTTTGTGCTACAAGCATGGTAGACATCCTGTATTCATTCTTTTTAAAGAAAAAGAGGGATGTCATGTTCACAGAAAATGGTACCATCCGTTTTCTATGTGCGGCGGCTGGACGCCACTAGAGAAGGTAAACAAAGCACAGGACGCCTGCCAAGCTTGGGAGCCATAGTCATGTAATCGTTTATTATTATTAAAGTCAGTAACCAGGAATGACTTTACATCAACCTTACTACCAAGACTATCTCAGCTATACACAGACACCACAGTATGGTGCCCAAAGACCATGGTGGCCACCAGTAAACAACATGCCAAGTCGTGCAGACGACGCTCCTCTCTCACCAAAATGGCGGCTCCCAACCTACTCCTCTCGCTGTTATCTCACACTATACACACGTTATATGTAAGTATCTACATTTGTGTTCACCATAGCGAACCACTAAGCTGGTATGGTGAGTGCAGTCAATAAATGGTGGCCACACACAGTCAGAAGACGACGCCCACAACCCTCCCTCCACAGCCGTACTCCTCCCTCCATCGAGCACAGCGCTAAATATCTCCACAATCAAGCTGTTATCAGAATCCTGGTCAGTTTTATCAAATTCAGGGGGCTTCAGTAATACTATCACTGCTAAATAATAGCAGTATCACTTATATTTTGGCATTTGTAGGCGATGCTGTGGTCACAAGCTGAACAGCAGTGCTGTGAGCTTGTGCTGCGTGCGCCAGCCACCAAGGCTGGCGCAATACTGACGCTCTCACTCCCAAGAATGTTGGGCTGTTTTTTTTCTAGGTGCCATCTGGCAACTATCAGTCGTGGCTGTACTATAGCTGCCCCTATCCCAGGCGGGGCGTTTAAATTATAGCGCTAGACACGAAATCATATATAAATGATGTGCGCGGTTTCGGTTTTGTCACTGATATCATTTATATATGATATGCGCGGTTTGAGGGTTAAACAGAGGCAACAGTTAAGGATTTGCGCTCAATAAATCCTCCCCGGCCAGGATACGAACCCATGACAAAGCGCTCGCGGAACACCAGGCGAGTGTCTTACCACTACACCACGGTGACTGTCATTAATACTTTAATACATTGTTATTATTATTATTATTAATACATAATACATTATCATTACATTAATACATTAAAACTTTATTAATATCTGCTTGTAGTTTTTCAATGTCTTCAGCAAAGGTAATTTTCATGCTGATTTTTGTGTTATCTGCAAAGGATGATACGAAGCTGTGCCTTGTATTTGACTCTATATCTGATATGAGAATAAGGAAAAGCAGTGGTGCAAGGACTGTACCTTGAGGTACAGAGCTTATAATTGCACTTGGACTCGATTTTATATTGTTGACTGTTACTCTTTGTGTTCTGTTCAACAAAAAACCAGCGTTGAATGTAATGAAACGCCATTTTCTGGGTGAGCCCCGGAGGCTCCCTGGAGCTTATCGGGCTAATGTATGTTATATTAGACCGGGACATTAGCTAAGGAGTTCAGACCTACCAGCTACCAGCGCCAGAACCTGGCCCCTTCAGAGAGGTTTCAGGGAGTAATGGCCCTGGAAAACCCCCTTGTGGTTGGGGTTTTCCTTATCTGCTATCAACCGGGGTTTGCACCCAGAAAGTTAGGCATAACAAAACAAACCCCACATGGTAAAAAAAACTAAAACAAAAAACCGAACAGAGAGGTAGAAACTCCCTACAATCCCAAGGAAACAAGCAAACAAGCAATCATCACACTTTACTGCCGCGCCGATCATCCGCGCAGCCCTCCCCGCCCCGAGAGGGGGAGGGAGGAGCCCCGGACCTACCGCGCCGGCTACCTAGCACCAGTTCGGAAGCTAAGCTTCAACCAACGCGAAAAAAACCCCAACCGGTGGAAGGGAGGGTTGCCAGGGAGCCACCGGGGCTCACCCAGAAAATGGTGTTTCATTACATTCAACACTGGTTTTCTGTGGGGAGCCCCTACGACTCCCTGGAGCTTCATACCCAAAGAGAAGGAAAAGAAAGGGCTGACCTGGGAGGCGGCCGCCACAAACTCCGCAACGCGAAGCCGAGACAACAGGCTGCAACCTGCGACCCTAGGCAACAAGAACGCACAGGAGCGGACACGCATAAAGAATGGGCGGCCAAGAACCTGTGCGACCCTCAAATCCCTGCGCCTGAAATGAGCCCTAGACGTCACCAACACAGCAGCAAAAGCTGCAAACGTCCGAACAGCACGGGCGCAAGGACAGACCACAGGCTGGAAGACTTAAAAACTCTGCAAACGACCTGGGAGACCCGAGCCATGAAACAGGGAACGAGGGGAACCAGATCAACCCAAAGAGCATCCCCAGACACGGTACGCAGGTAACAGCAAAAAAGCGCAACCAGACAACACAGGACGCACCCTCGGCCGAACCAAACAAGCATCAATAACCCAAGAACCCCTCCAGAAAGCAGCCGTCTCGGCCGTCGCCAGGACGGATAAAGGCTACAAACATACAAACCTACCACCAGTACCAAAGAGCAGAAACCTGAACGGAAGGGGCTACCACAAACTGAGGACAAGATAAGAAGGCACCCTGAGCAAGGACCAGGACAGCTCAGGCGACGCATGAGCTAGCCGGAGGTGAAACAAAACACGAGAAAGCGTACGAAACGGGCCAGATGTGACGTCCACCCTGAATGCAAGTCGGAGTGGCTCCGCCAGCGCCGCACAAAACGAGGCGACAGTAAGAAACATCAAAAGTAGTCCTGAAAACCCAAGGACAAGACAACCCAATGCGAAAGAGAAGACAACCTACGAAGAGCAAGAAAAAGTGCATAGAAACACCAAGAACGTCATACTGTCGTCGAGACGAAGCTCACAGGTGGGATACCCTCATCAAAGCCACCTGATCACCACAGAGATGGTGATACCCGCGTCAAAATTCCAGACACGAAGAGCCGAGGAGAAGGCTGAACCAGTCACGTAGAGGACCAGTCTGACCTGCCGAAAGAGGCAGAGCTGCGGGAAAAAAACGCCCCGGGTTCGGACACCTATCAAGCAGCGTTTGAAAAGAAGCTGGTTCGGCCACTAAGGGACCATAAGGACTACTCTCGTGGGATGGACTCTAACCGAGCCAGAACCCAAAGCAACAGCTGGACCAGGAGAAGAGGAACAGGTACCCCCACCTCGACCAGTCCTGCCGAAGGGCATCCACCGTGAATGCCTCGCAGGTGGGTAAGGGCGCCACATAAAATGGGTGACGCCTAGACCACGCTGACTCAAAGACGTCCATGGCCAGGAGTCCATACGTCCGGCAGAGCCAACAAAACGAGTCGGCAATGACTGGCCAATCCGCGAACAGAGGAATGAAACGAGACAGCTGTCCGCCAGGACGCAGGACACAGCCCGGACATTAACCTCACGGTTAGTCAAACCCCGAGAATCCAGCAAACGAGCCACTCTAAGGGACCAACTCGAAAGGACAAACACCTAAGAGAAACCCTGTGGTTCCGGCAAAGAACCGCCAGAGAACAGTCCGAATGGAGCTGGATGGCAGAGCACCGAGTGACCCAAACCCTCCAAAGTGCAAACCAGACAGCCACGAACTCCCGAACCGAGCTGTTAGCCCGCCGGACGAACAGACCCTACCATCCCCGGCCGACTTGGTGAGCACTTGTCACAAAGCACAGGCGAGAGATGACCCGTCCGTGAACACGTCGAGAGTAGGCTCGGGGAGGTGCCAAGGCACGGAAGCCCGAAAACCCCAAAGAGGAAGCTGGTGACGCAGCACCAACACAAGATCCCCGGAGGAACGAACCCAACGATTGCAAGAGGCGGAAGGGGAGTCTCTGAAGAAACCAAACAGACGCCAAAGCCAAACCCGACCCTGCGGGCAGACTTGCACGTCGAAGTTCAGACTCCCACACAACTGCTCGAGCAACCGCCGAGCAACCTGGGATCCCCTCATGAACAGCCGAAGGCGGGATCACAGCTGCAGCAACACTTCTGGAGGGAAAGACAAGGAGTGCCCCAAGAGCCCTAAACAAGACCCAGCCAGGTCTGAACCCAGGACGGAAACAAATGGAACGACCTCCAGATCACCAGGAAACCAAACCCGGCGATCTGGAAAGAACCACACCCCTGGCGAGCAGACAAGTGGACTGACTGGGAGCCCACACCAGCCAGTCGTTGAGGTAGGCCAGACACTGAATCCCAAGCAGACTCAGACAGGGCACCAAGATCCGGTAAAGATGCGTAAATACACCAAGTGCCAATTACAAAACAGGGAAGGCAACAAAAGCAGTAAGCCTGAAGCTCCACCACCAACTGAGCCAGTCCCGGAAAATTGGAGAGGAACGTGCCAAGAATTGACCTGGAGGTCCAGGGCCACCATCCAGGCACCCGGCCCCAACAGAAGCCAGACAGGAGACAACTGTCATCCGATGAGGGCATAGAATCCAGGGCGCAGACTGAAGAAGTTCAGAAGAACCGCAGAATCGACAGGCCCATGTCTGCATAGAGCAGACGGAAATCCCAGAAGGATGGGGCGGATCGACCACATCCAATGCACCCACGAAGATGACAACTAAGCGCAGGGGAACAAGCCCACCCCACCAGCCCTGAACCCCCCAAATGGGGAGAAGCCCCTTCCGAAAGAAAAAAGTATACATACACATATATACATACATATTATGTATTAGTATATTTTGGTAGCAGTCTTTCCTGTAGACATATATTATTAAATACTATATGACCGAAAAAGTAAGATTAATAATTCTAACACGAATTTTCTCAATATTTCTTATGTTTCTTTTCACTGTCAATGGTAATTGAAAAATCAGTTCTCCAAAATTCATTTTTATTTCTAGTCTGACGCGACACTTGAACACGTTTCGTAATAACTTATTACATTTTCAAAGACTTTAGTTTACAACTATAACCTGCAAACAATAAACAGATTTCTTACTATGCTATAATTCAAACGGCTTTTCATTTTATATACCTGCGTTTGGGTGAGGTGATATGTTACAACAGTTTTGGATGAGGTGAAAACAAACTTTCAACACAGGATAGAACACGAAATATTGGGTAATATTGGGTAAAGTTAAAGGGGAAGAATGGAAGTAACTGCAGAGGGCCTATTGGCCCATATTTCTTGATGCTTCTGTATTGGTGCGGATTCTCGAGGCGGGTAGAATATAGTTGAGTATTAAATGGCTGTTGATTGCTGGTGATGACTTCTTAATGTGTAGTGCCTCGCAGACATCAAGCTGATCGCCTGGAAAGAGATGTTGTTGTCTTGCCTATATACTGGGTTCTTTGAGGCTTACAGTCCCCAAGTGGGCATTTGAGGGCATAGACGACATTGGTCTCTTTCAAAGCGTTCTACTTTGTGTCTGGAGAGTTTCTCATGAGTAGGTTGCAGTTTTCTTGGTTTTATAGTAAATCGTCAATTGTATCTTCTGATTTTTGTCTGTAGGGATAACGTTTCTATTAACAATATCTTTCAGGACCCTTTCCTCCGTTTTATGAGCTGTAGAAAAGAAGTTCCTGTAAAATAGTCTAATAGGGGGTACAGGTGTTGTGTTAGTTGTCTCTTCAGAGGTTGCATGGCGTTTCACCTTCCTTCTTATGATGTCTTCAACGAAACCATTGGAGAAGCCGTTGTTGACTAGGACCTGCCTTACCCTACAGAGTTCTTCATCGACTTGCTTCCATCCTGAGCTGTGGCTGAGAGCACAGTCGACATAAGCGTTAACAACACTCCTCTTGTACCTGTCTGGGCAGTCACTCTTGGCATTGAGGCACATTCCTGTGTTTGTTTCCTTAGTGTAGACTGCAGTGTGGAAACCTCCGCTCCTTTCCATGACTGTTACATCTAGAAAGGGCAGTTTCCCATCCTTTTCCATCTCGTAAGTGAAACGCAACATAGAATTCCGCTCAAATGCCTCTTTCAGCTCCTGCAGATGTCTGACATCAGGTACCTGTGTAAAAATGTCGTCAACATACCTGCAGTATATGGCCGATTTCAAGTTCATGTCGACATGAACTTGAAATCAGAAGATACAATTGACAATTTACTATAAAACCAAGAAAACTGCAACCTATTCATGAGAAACTCTCCAGACACAAAGCAGAACGCTTTAAAAGAGACCAATGTCGTCTATGGCTTCAAATGCCCACTTGGGGACTGTAAGCCTCAAAGAACTCAGTATATAGGCAAGACAACAACATCTCTTTCCAGGCGATTAACGATGCATAAGCAACAGGGCTCCATTAAGGAACATATAATCTCTTCCCACAACCAGACCATCACCAGAGAAGTCTTAACAAAAAACACGGAAATCATCGATAGATACAGCGATAGCAGGCGGCTTGATATCTGCGAGGCACTACACATTAAGAAGTCAACACCAGCAATCAACAGCCATTTAATACACAACTATATTCTACCCACTTCAAGACTCCGCACCAATACAGAAGCATCAAGAAATATAGGCCAATAGGCCCTCTGCAGTTACTTCCATTCTTCCCTTTTAACTTTACCCAATATTACCCAATATTTCGTGTTCTATCCTGTGTTGAAAGTTTGTTTTCACCTCATCCAAAACTGTTGTAACATATCACCTCACCCAAACGCAGGTATATAAAATGAAAAGCCATTTGAACTATAGCATAGTAAGAAATCTGTTTAGTGTTTGCAGGTTATAGTTGTAAACTAAAGTCTTTGAAAATGTAATAAATTATTACGAAACGCATTGAAGTGTCGCGTCAGACTAGAAATAAAAATGAATTTTGGAGAACTGATTTTTCAATTACCATCGACATTGAAAAGAAACATAAGAAATATTGAGAAAATTCGTGTTAGAATTATTAATCTTACTTTTTCAGTCATATTTAATAATACATATTATGTATATACACATATATATATACACATACACACAAGGTATGTTACACACACATGCATATGCACATACACATGTGCACACATACACGTGAAAAGAAAATTACAAGCCGCCGACCAGTGGGCAGAGAGCACCACGCCGGCCAGGCGAAGAAGGCACAAAACTGCATCAAAAGGCCACCTCGACAACAAAACCCCAAAGTCCCAGCACGACCACAACACGTGCCAAGACCCAAAAAGATTAGTCTGCAAGTCAGGAAGACCCCGGAACCCAAGAAGGCAGAACCGGGTCACACACGAGGAACCAAAGCCCCCTGAACTCACAAAGGGGGCCCAAGAGGAAGAAACCTCCAGAACTAAACCAAAGAACCCAAAGGAACCCGGAATCGAACCAGGGGGAGCCCAAATCACCACATTTGCCGGCGGAGATACACCACAGAAAGGCAAAGCACAGCCCCAGACAGAACCCCCACGGAAATGGTCAAAACAGACCGAAAACAGAGGGACAAGGTGTGGGAGCAAGCATAACAGACAGGGACACTGAGCCCACAAAACGGAAAACCCGGTGTAAAATCAACACTCAAACGTTCCCAGAGGAACAGGAAACGGGCAGAAAACACCAGAAAAGCAAAGAAACGACAACAGGAGAATAATACCCCTGAAAAAGTGAAAAACTCACCCAAGACGCTCGCTCGCACACCCAGGTGCATGTAAACAAACCACAACGCCGTCCTCGTGGCCACGCCGGGAAACCGGCAGAAGAAAATG
Organism: Procambarus virginalis; assembly: GCA_020271785.1. NCBI lineage: Eukaryota > Metazoa > Arthropoda > Malacostraca > Decapoda > Cambaridae > Procambarus > Procambarus virginalis. The sequence goes on along the minus strand of WNGS01003469.1, from coordinate 47,680 downwards.
GCCACCAGAACAGAGGGCTCAGACTGACGCAAAAGATACGAAAACACGCCAGCGAAAGTGGAAAGCAAGCAGACTGGATGGGCAAAAAACTCAGCCCAGAAGCAGAAAACCCAGGAAGGGGCTAACTGCCCCAGAACTGCTAGCAGGCATTCCCCACAGCCCCGGGAACCCGCAACAGAGGCCCCGGGGCAGAGCCGTCCTCCAAGCCCTCCGCCCTTAAAGAAAAGGAAGAGTCCATGGGAAAGGCAGCAAGAAAGGGTCGCGGGTAAGACCCAGAAGCCTTGACAAGAGGAACAGTCTCGAAAACCTCCGTCCCCAACCCAAACAAGGCAGCCCCTGAAAACCACCCGAGTCTCTGACCCCAATTAAACCCCGCCCCGACCCCGAAACCCACAGATGGTCCGGGGCCGGGAAAGGGCGAACAGCATCTAACCAAAACGGGGCGACCCCGGGGCATCCGAGTGGGAAACCAACCTAGCGTGTAGCAGCAACCTAACCAAGCTTGCAACACGGATGCCGCCTGTACTCTGAACAGAAATAACATCAGGAGAGTATTGGAGAACAAGCAGAGAATCTCTCTGGTAAGACTCCGGGTCAAGGTGTCAGTGACCCAACAGGCAACATGACGGAGGTAAAAGTGGTGACTGTCACCCGGAGACAAGGGCACAGCAACCAACGCTCCTGTACAAGACGGGTTGGGACCCGGAAGACACATACAATGGTCCACCAAGCCCCGACAGGGGTTTCCAGGGCCCGTAGGGGTAACAACTACGGGAAGCCCGGGCAAGGTGTTGCTAACCAGTTAATGCTTCTGCATCGAGTTCATACGCTTGTAAGATCCTCTTTTTTACTGTGGGGTAATGAAAGCTGTCTTCGAAAGGGAGCGAAGCGAAAATCTCTTGTGCCTTCCCGCACAACTGACCTTACATAAAGGTCACCCAAGAATCTTCTGGCCATTTTAAATTAGTAGCTAGCTTTGAAAAGTGTAAGAAAAACAATTCAGGGTCCCTCTCATCAAATTTGGGAAATTCAAACCCTTTAGGGTATTAAAGTCCACTACTGTGACTACTTCTACTAAAACTTCCCTTAGAACCCTTACTACTGGCAGCGGCTGCAGCTTCTAACTTTTTCTCCTTATGCCTAATCTGTGCCTCAGCCATCTGTTGTTTAATTCTAAATGTCTCTAACTCTGCTTCTCTCTGCTTAGTTTTCTCTTCTCTATGTTTAGTTTTTTCTTCACACTTAAACCTTTCAAGCTCAACTTGCTTTAGCTGAAGTTCTAACTCCTACCTTCTTAGTCTGGCAGTACTCTCAAACTCATCAGGGTTTCAAATAATAATAAGTTTCATCAAACTTCAAATACCTCATCACCTAACAAACCATCTTCTACTAGATACAGAAAAATAATTCTCAGTAACTTAGCTTTAATCATTCTGGGTGCCACTTTTAACTTTAGTGTTTTTACCATACAAATCAACACTGATTTTGTTAAGATCTCAATCCTACCTACTGATGGATTTTGCAAAATTTCTTTTACTAATTGCTCCATAATAATTAATTATTAAGAAACTTTCAAAAAAAATTATTATACCACAATAGGAATATACTCGATTAGCATATGATCCTGCAACAAAAATGTAACGCTTACCTCTGTCGTGCAGCGTTGCAAGTGCAGTAATAACTAGAATCCCATAGGACTGCAAGCTGAATCATATGCAGAAACACAAGTCATCAAAGCGTCTTCAAGGAAATATTACCGCAACATTCACTTCAAATAGGCACAAGCTAGAAAATAATCATGGATCAGTTCTAATGTGTCATATATAATTATTAATCCTGAACACTAGGATTACAACAATAATTGCCCTGGAAACACAGGAGTTATCTCATAAAGATCCTGAAACAACAGGAGTTACCTAATTGATGCTCACGGACTAGGCCCCCATATTACTTGTTATGGTCAGGGAGATAAGACCTCCATATACATATCTTAAGGGAGTAACTTACAGCATCACTGGAACACATAGCCTGGCCACATATCAATCAAGGTTCTAGGGGAGTAAAAAGCTAGCATCAAATATTCCAGTTTACTGGCATTAAGAACCTTCCACAAGAGTAATAAATAAAACACTCTACTAATATCACACACACTAAAACTATATATCCAGCTTCTCAACAATTAGGCATGATCAATCAAATACAGGTCTGTAAACGGCATCAATCAACACTAGCTGACACCAGGAGCTTTGCCAAGCGCAGTGGAACACTAGTGTCTATATGCTACTAATACCAACAAGGGTGGTGGTGTGTCAAACAATAACACATGAGGTAAGAGGAACAATATCACATACAGCTCCTTGGCATTTCACAAGTTCCTCAAAATATATCACCTCACTAAGACATAAAAATCACCAACCACCTGGTATACATAATGGACAACAGCAGAAAATAATCCATATAAATACATACAGTTACATGGTATAACTCTAGCAGGCAACACTACCCAAATAAGGTCACAAATCACGGACTAAACCCTAACAGGTCCGCTCGCCTGAGGAGATCAGAAAACAGTGACTTCTTGAGGCAAGCTTGCCGAGAGGCGATACTGTAACCAACTCCAATAAGTCAACTGACCTTCAACTTTCAAATCTCGCTAACTCATTTACAATATAAACTCACTCAGGAACTTCTAATTCACTATACAACAACTTAAAGAGTATGAGGCACAAACTTACACAATGATATGTAATAATAATTCAATACATTAAAGAAATTATCATGAAATACAAAATAAGTACACAAAGAATTCGCATTGAAAAGAGATGGCAACACTGGCAAGTCCATCACTGGGAGAGATGGGGGGGGGGGAGGACCCTCCCAGAGTGAGTGAGGCCCACCAGGCGAGGTGGCGCATGGACCCACCCCAACGGGGGAGTCCACTCTCACTATCTGGAGAAGACAGATAGAGATTGGAGGCAAAGATATTATGTGATTAATTTTGTTTATGTGTTAAAGGGGGAACATTTTATTGGAGTGCAAATGGGTTGCAGGTTTGTCTTTGGGGAAGAAGTTGCTGATGACTTCGAAGCCAGCACAGAAGGAGTAGTTGGTGAGACTCCAAGGCAGTGGAGGAGAGGACCTCGATCTGTGAGGAGAAGCAGTGAGGAGTGTCACGTGCTTCTGCAGAGGTGGTGAAGTACCACAGTTATTCGAGGAAACTTTATGGTGCAGCAGCCAGGAGAGCTGTGGAGGACCCTAGGAGGAGTAGAGAAGCACCATAGTTGTCCAAGGAAACTTCATGGTAGCAGCCAGGAGGAGCTGCAGAGGATCCTGTTGGTTAAGCCCTGAGGAACCTGAAGTTATCAGGGTAGTGAAATAGTTCTAAATGATCACTTGTAGGGAGGCGATAGAGTGTTTGTCATTAGCGTGAAAGACGCAGTGAGAGGTGAGTGATCGTTTGCCATTTATGTGCCACGAAGTGTATATTGAAGTTTAGAGTCACGGTCGTAGGCAGGATTACCTACAGATATTCTAGGACGGATAGAGTGATCGATTGATTCGTTGTGTGTCACTGAACATTTATACTGATATATAAATATATCTGTGTTATTGCATCTTCCGGCTGAATTTTCTTGTACGTGTTTAGAGATATATTTATATGTATATATTCTCTTGTTGAAAGTCTACCATTATACTGTAAGACTTAATCTACTTGAGGAGGTTGGTAATACTAGGTGGTAATACCAAGAGATAGAATACCACTTAGCAAGCTGAGGATAGAGTTCTGATGGTGTTCGAGTGCAACCTGATTATAATAGTACAGAGTATAGGATTCATTGTTATTATATGTATGCGTGTATTGCATATGTACTTCGTCCAGTAAATGTATTCAAATTTGCTGGTGTTTGCACTTGTCCTAGTGAGGCTTCCCTGGAAATAGTAAAGAAGGAGAGAGAGAGAGCAAGAAACAGGAACCACTGCTGTGGACAGGGTAAGATGGAAGTCTAGTAAGACAAAGGTGATTGAGGAGTCATATCCCATAAGGAGAGAGTGGGGAGTCACAGCGGCTCGAGTGGGTGTGTGCACGTGACAACAAGGCTGAGTGCTGGAGCCGCATCCCCTAAACGTGTGATGTTGAGGCCCTCTCCTAGAGCCTGAAGCGCCTGGTGTGATCTCCTAGTGGAATATAAGCACTCTATCGAGTTGTGGGTTGGGTGGTCCGTCAGCGATAATATCACCCAAACCACCACCGCAACAACAATATGCATACAAATATAATAAATATATTAAATATATACAACATGTGTATCATAAGATTGTCTAAGTGGAAAACGTTTCACAGTGCCATAATTTCATATAATGTACTGACAATGGGACAATGCTCGGTACAACACTAATATGGAATCGTCTCAGTATACATGTGATGAATACATATGGAAACTAAATGTATACACTCTCTAACATGGCCCACATAATGTTACCTATATAGCAATGATGTAGCATTACCTACAATAAACATACAAGGATGTTTTTCAAATTTATGACACTAGGCTACTGCTATAACTAGACATCTAATATATATATCCAAAATACATGTCATACATCTTTGATACAGAATTAATATAGACTTGGAAACGTATATCACACATTGACAATATTTAAAATAACAATAATATACGGTGACATGAGAATAAATCATATACACAATATTCGTGATACGAGGCTATCAACCAAGATATCACTGTATAGTTTGAACATACTCATTGTGGGGAAAACCTGACTCCAATAACTAATAAATAAATAAATACATATATACTTCGATAGCTATGAAGGACAACCACTTTTTGAGACTACTGAAATGTTGAACAGCATCAGTAAGTCAATGGACTAGTATAATTGATCTCTTTAGGAGATCACTACTGTAACTATAGAGTTATTGCTACAGATAACAAAGGGATAGCTTAGCTGTAATCTAGTGAGAAGTAATCAGTTGCTTCGCTCCACCGACGACGTGTTGCATAAGGCAAATTGTTGCACAGAACGGTGGGGAAGCCTAGCACCTCGGTTGAAGTCGCCTTGGTACTGAAAGGCAATTACATTGTAGAAATCTTCTACATAATAGGTATTACAATTACATCCTAAACCATGAGGATAACTGCAGTAAATATCAGCTAATGTCTGAGCAATTTATATTCAAGCACTGTGAAATCTCTTTGGAGAAAATAAACTAAAAATCATCTATTTAGATGGTAAATTTACTAGAGACACGTACTAGATTTGTTATTTTGCATTCGGCCTAACGACTGCTAGCCTAAATGTTAATTGTGGCCACATAATAACAAAAGGTAAACCTAGCTGCCGAGCCTCATGTCGTTGATGTGGAAACTTGAGCAATTCTTCGTCCTCCAGCTGCTGCTTAAAAGGCGTTGACTTGAAACTGCTCATATACTAGTTTATGACACGGCAAATGTTTGCCAGAAACGTGGCATCGCTCAACTGATCGTGGGAGCGAAATAGTAAGTCAAACACAGCTCTGCTACACGCTGTCAATGGCGTCCACGCCGTGCTCTCGTTCACGTGTCAAGTGACGCTCTCCCATCTTCCTCCTCTTTCTTATTGCACATGCGCGGCTCTAGAATACATCTCGAGCATAAATGAATATATTTATCGCAATTCACTAGGGAAGGAAGAGGTAATAACAAGTATTAATATCACATTAATTCTTCTCTGATAAAATAGAATTTCTCGTAACATAAATTGGCTTACTAAAAGTTGTGCAGCCAATCGAGGAAATTAAAGTAAAATCATTTGCATCAAAGTAATTTCCTCTAGAATGTTTAATGTTAATAAATAAGGGAGCTCCAGTAAGTAATAGTATACTACGAAATCAAACTTAACTATTTTTAGTAAATGAAATGATAAACTGGACTCTTGTTATAATCCAACTAAATGTGGAGAAAATTCAGGTTACTGCCTGTCCTTACTCGACTAGAAAGA
>WNGS01003468.1:0-10006 GCA_020271785.1 Procambarus virginalis | reverse complement strand
CCCCCTCCCCTTACCCCAAGTACCCCTGCTTCCCCAGCCCCTGGTCTTCTTCCTGCCCCAAGCAGCCTGAGCAAGACCAAAGCCCTCTATCCCCCACTCCATCTCCCTCCAAACCCCTGTCAACTACACTGCAGGAGGGCGTGCCCTTTCCCCAAGCAATCCCTGCTCCCTCACCCCCAGGACTTCCTCCTGCCCCAAGCAGGCCTGAGGAAGACCTAAGCCCTCCATCCCCCACTCCACCTCCCCTTGAACCCCTGGAAACTACCTCACAGGAGGAGGAGCCTACCCAAGTAACATTGACCATAGAACAACTACCTACACTTGTGGGGAGTGAGGGTGAAATTGGATACAAGAAAGTGAGCTTCAAGGTAATGTACTCAAACATTGATGGGATTACCAATAAAGCAAGTGAACTGGCTGAAAGGGTGCAAGAGAAAACCCTGATGTAGTAGGACTAACAGAAACAAAATTGTCAGGAGTCATAACAGATGCTGTGTTTCCAAAGGACTACTATATATAAGGAAAGAGAGGGAGGGAGAGGAGGGGAGGAGTGGCCCTGCTGATAAGGAAGGACTGGAGTTTTGATGAGATGGAAATTCCGGGCTGTGACGGATTCAGAGATTACATAACAGGAACTATAACAATGGGTGGACCTAAGATAATAGTGGCAGTCATGTACAACCCTCCCCTAAATGACAGAAGACCAAGACAGGAGTTTGATAGGAACAACATGGCAACCATTAATATAATAGAGAGAGCAGCTTCAGTTGCCTGCAGGAATGGCTCCAGACTCTTAATCATGGGCGATTTCAACCATGGAAAGATAGACTGGGAGAATGGGGACCCACATGGTGGTGCAGATACGTGGAGAGCTAAACTCTTGGAAGTGGCAACAAGGAATTTTCTGAGCCAGCATGTCAAGGAACCCACAAGAGTGAGAGGCAATGATGAACCAGCTAGACTCGACTTGATATTCACCCTGAATGAGTCAGAAATAAGGGAAGTCAAAGTGGAAGCCCCCATAGGAATGAGTGACCACAGTGTACTGACCTTTGAGTACTTGGTGGAGGTAGGGATAACCTATCCAAGGATGGGAGTGGAGGGAAAAAGACTGAATTACCGAAGAGGAAAATATGAAGAGATGAGGAGCTTCCTCAGAGGAATACCATGGGAAACAGAACTTAGAGACAAGAATGTGCAGGTCATGATGGATTTTGTCACCCAGAAGTGCCAGGAAGCTGCAGACAGGTTTATCCCCGTCCAAAAGGAGAAAAACGAAAAACAACAGAAAAACCCATGGTTCAACCAGGAATGCAAGGTAGCGAAGCAACTGAGTAAAAGAACATGGAGAAATTACAGAAATAACAGAACACCAGAGAGCAGGGAGAGATACCAGAGGGCCAGAAATGAGTACCTCAGAGTGAGGAGAGAAGCAGAGAGACAGTTTGAAAATGACATCGCGAGTAAAGCCAAGACCCAACCAAAGCTGCTCCACAGCCACATCAGGAGGAAAACAGCAGTGAAAGAACAAGTGATGAAGCTGCGAAAAGCGGAGAACAGATACACAGAGAATGACAAGGAGGTGTGTGAAGAACTCAACAAGAGATTCCAGGAGGTCTTCACAATAGAACAAGGAGAAGCCCCTGCACTAAATGAGGAGGTGGCAAACCAAGCAACCTTGGAGGAATTTGACCTCACCAGTGATGAGGTCAAAAGGTGTCTGCTGGAGCTGGATGTGACAAAGGCTGTTGGGCCTGACAGAATCTCACCATGGATACTAAAGGAAGGTGCAGAAGCACTAAGTGTGCCACTCTCTATGGTGTATAACAGGTCACTGGAAACAGGAGACTTACCAGAAAGTTGGAAGACAGCTAACGTGGTCCCAATATACAAAAAGGGTGACAGGCAAGAGGCACTGAATTACAGGCCAGTTTCCTTAACTTGTATACCATGCAAGGTAATGGAGAAGATCGTGAGGAAAAGGCTCGTAGAGCATCTAGAGGGAAATAACTTTGTAACGCACCACCAACATGGGTTCAGGGATGGTAAATCGTGCCTCACAGGTTTAATAGAATTTTATGACCAAGCAACAAAAATTAGGCAGGAAAGAGAAGGGTGGGCCGACTGCATTTTCCTGGATTGCCAAAAAGCCTTTGACACAGTACCGCACAAAAGGCTGTTAAAAAAGTTGGAGCAACAGGCAGGAGTAAAAGGGAAGGTGCTCCAGTGGATAAGGGAGTACTTAAGCAACAGGAAACAGCGAGTAACGGTGAGGGGGGAGACATCAGAGTGGCGAGATGTCACCAGCGGAGTCCCACAGGGCTCAGTACTTGGACCCATCCTGTTTCTAATATATGTGAACGATCTTCCGGAGGGTATAGACTCATTCCTCTCAATGTTTGCTGATGATGCAAAAATTATGAGAAGAATCAAGACGGATGAAGATAGACAGAGACTACAGGATGACCTGGATAAACTGGAGGAATGGTCTAGAAAATGGCTGCTAAAGTTCAACTCGGGAAAGTGTAAGGTGATGAAATTAGGAGAAGGGAGCAGGAGGCTGAACACAAGGTATCATTTGGGAGGGGAAATCCTGCAAGAGTCAAATAGAGAGAAAGATCTGGGGGTTGATATCACACCGAACCTGTCCCCAGAAGCCCACATCAAAAGAATATCATCAGCGGCATATGCTAGACTGGCCAACATAAGAACTGCCTTTAGAAATTTGTGTAAGGAATCTTTCAGAACCCTGTATACCACTTATGTAAGACCAATCCTGGAGTATGCAGCTCCAGCCTGGAGTCCATACCTAGTTAAACACAAGACAAAGTTAGAGAAGATTCAGCGGTATGCCACCAGGCTCGTCCCGGAACTGAGAGGATTGAGCTACGAGGAAAGGCTAAAGGAGCTGAACCTCACATCCCTGGAAAACAGAAGAGTAAGGGGAGACATGATAACCACCTACAAAATTCTCAGGGGAATTGACAGGGCGGACAAAGACAAACTCTTCACCACGGGTGGGACACGAACAAGGGGACACAGGTGGAAACTTAGTACCCAGATGAGCCACAGAGACGTTAGAAAGAATTTTTTCAGTGTCAGAGTAGTTAATAAATGGAATGCATTAGGCAGTGATGTGGTGGAGGCTGACTCCATACACAGTTTCAAGTGTAGATATGATAGAGCCCAGTAGGCTCAGGAATCTGTACACCTGTTGATTGACAGTTGAGAGGCGGGACCAAAGAGCCAAAGCTCAACCCCCGCAAGCACAATTAGGTGAGTACAATTAGGTGAGTACACACACACACACACACACACACACACACACACACACACACACACACCACACACACACACACACACACACACACACACACACACACACACACACACACACACCACACACACACACACACCACACACACACACACACACACACACACATGGGATATCCTATGGGATATACATTGGGACACAGAACTCGGAACCAAGTCCGTACAAGACATGATGGACTATGTCACCCAAAATGTCAGGAGGCTGTAAGCAGGTTTGTCCCAGCCCAACAGGAAAAAACAGAGAAGCAAAGGAAGAATCCGTGGTTTAATAGGGAATGTATGAAAGCAAAGGAGCTGAACAAAAGGGCATGGAGGAACTTCCGTAATAACAGAACACCAGAAAGTAGAGAGAGATACCAGAGAACCAGGAACGAGTATGTCAGTGTGAGAAGAGCAGCTGAGAAAAGGTATGAAAATGATATAGCTAATAAAGCCAAGACTGAACCAAAGCTACTACACAGTCACATCAGGAGGAAGACAACAGTGAAGGAACAGGTGATTAAACTTAGGGTGGGCGAGGACAGGTACACAGAGAATGACAAAGAGGTGTGTGAAGAACTCAACAAAAGGTTCCAGGAGGTCTTTACAATAGAACAGGGAGATATCACGGCGCTGGGAGAGGTGGCAGCAAACCAGGTGACCTTGGATAGGTTCGAAATTACAAGAGATGAGGTCAAAAAGCACCTATTGGAGCTGGATGTGAGAAAAGCTGTTGGGCCGGATGGAATCTCGCCATGGGTATTGAAAGAGTGTGCAGGAGCACTTTGCTTACCACTCTCCATAGTGTATAGTAAGTCACTGGAAACGGGGGACCTACCAGAAATATGGAAGACTGCTAATGTAGTACCAATATACAAAAAGGGTGACAGACAAGAGGCACTGAACTACAGGCCAGTGTCCTTAACTTGTATACCATGCAAGGTGATGGAGAAGATTGTGAGAAAAAACCTAGTAACACATCTGGAGAGAAGAGACTTCGTGACAACCCATCAACATGGGTTCAGGGAGGGTAAATCTTGCCTTACAGGCTTGATAGAATTCTACGATCAGGTGACAAGAATTAAGCAAGAAAGAGAAGGGTGGGCGGACTGCATTTTTTTGGACTGTCGGAAAGCCTTTGACACAGTACCCCATAAAAGGTTGATGCATAAGCTGGAGAAACAGGCAGGAGTAACAGGTAGGGCGCTCCAGTGGATAAGGGAGTACCTAAGCAATAGGAAGCAGAGAGTTACAGTGAGGGGTGAGACCTCAGACTGGCGTGAAGTCACCAGTGGAGTCCCACAGGGCTCTGTACTTGGACCTATCCTGTTTCTGATATACGTAAATGATCTCCCAGAGGGTATAGACTCATTCCTCTCAATGTTTGCTGACGACGCCAAAATTATGAGAAGGATTAAGACAGAGGAGGACAGCTTGAGACTTCAAGAAGACCTGGACAAGCTGCAGGAATGGTCGAACAAATGGCTGTTAGAGTTTAACCCAAGCAAATGTAATGTAATGAAGATAGGGGTAGGAAGCAGGAGACCAGATACAAGGTATCATTTGGGAGATGAAAAACTTCAAGAGTCAGAGAGAGAGAAAGACCTGGGGGTTGATATCACGCCAGACCTGTCCCCTGAAGCTCATATCAAGAGGATAACATCAGCAGCATATGCCAGGTTGGCTAACATAAGAACGGCCTTTAGAAACTTGTGTAAGGAATCTTTCAGAACATTATATACCACATATGTCAGACCAATCCTGGAGTATGCGGCTCCAGCATGGAGTCCCTATCTAGTCAAGCATAAGACTAAACTGGAAAAGGTTCAAAGGTTTGCCACCAGACTAGTACCCGAGCTGAGAGGTATGAGCTACGAGGAGAGACTGCAGGAATTAAACCTCACTTCGTTGGAAGACAGAAGAGTTAGGGGGGACATGATCACCACATTCAAGATTCTCAGGGGAATCGACAGGGTTGATAAAGACAGGCTGTTTAACACAAGGGGCACACGCACTAGGGGACACAGGTGGAAGCTGAGTGCCCAAATGAGCCACAGAGATATTAGAAAGAACTTTTTTAGTGTCAGAGTGGTTGACAAATGGAATGCATTAGGAAGCGATGTGGTGGAGGCTGACTCCATACACAGTTTCAAGTGTAGATATGATAGAGCCCATTAGGCTCAGGAAACTGTACACCTGTTGATTGACGGTTGAGAGGCGGGACCAAAGAGCCAGAGCTCAACCCCCGCAAGCACAACTAGGTGAGTACAACTAGGTGAGTACACACACACACACACACACACACACACACACACAGGAAGCAACCCGTAGCAGATGTCTAATTTTCAGGTATCTATTTACTGCTCGGTGACATCACATTGACATTTACAGAGAGTAGGGAATTAATTAGGTATCTGGGAGCTAGTTAACTGTTGTGGGATGTATATCTTGAGGTACTGTATACAATGTTCACAACAGAGCAATGTATAATCATTTCATTTTATACAACACATTGAGAAAGAATGAAGGTTAGATCCGAAAATTATTGTGTGGCTCTCTCATGACTTGTTTCCGGCGCGAAGAGTTGTGAATTTACAGGAAAATGTACCAACAAAATCTTGTTACATAGCAGTTGGAGTAACATTTACTCCCTAGGTAGACGAGTCTAGAGCGCTGTCCACTCGGTCACCACCTCCCTTATGAGAGGGAGAGAGTGTGTGTGTGTGTGTGTTTGTACTCACCTAATTGTGCTTGCGGGGGTTGAGCTCTGGCTCTTTGGTCCCGCCTCTCAACTGTCAATCAACAGATGTACAGATTCCTGAGCCTACTGGGCTCTATCATATCTACATTTGAAACTGTGTATGGAGTCAGCAAGGTGCCATCTGGGAGGTGAAATCCTGCAAGAGTTAAATAGAGAAAGATCTGGAGGTCGATATCACACCGAACCTGTCCCCAGAGGCCCGCATCAAAAGGATATCATCAGCGGCATATGCTAGACTGGCCAATATAAGAACTGCCTTTAGAAACTTGTGTAAGGAATCGTTCAGGACCCTGTACACCACTTATGTAAGACCAATCCTGGAGTATGCAGCTCCAGCCTGGAGTCCATACCTAGTTAAACACAAGACGAAGTTAGAGAAGATTCAGAGGTATGCCACCAGACTGGTCCCGGAACTGAGAGGAATGAGCTACGAGGAAAGGCTAAGGGAGCTGAACCTCACAACCCTGGAAAACAGAAGAGTAAGGGGAGACATGATAACCACCTACAAAATTCTCAGGGTAATTGACAAAGTGGACAAAGACAAACTCTTTAGCACGGGTGGAACACGAACAAGGGGACACAGGTGAAAACTTAGTACCCAGATGAGCCACAGAGACGTTAGAAAGAATTTTTTCAGTGTCAGGGTAGTTAACAAATGAAATGCATTAAGTAGTGTTGTGGTGGAGGCTGACTCCATACACAGTTTCAAATGTAGATATGATAGAGCCCAATAGGCTCAGGAATCTGTACACCAGTTGATTGACAGTTGAGAGACGGGACCTAAGAGCCAGAGCTCAACCCCCGCAAACACAACTAGGTGAGTACAACATGTGAGTGGTAGTTCATTGTGTACCCTATACTCATCCTGTGAGTATAGGGTACACCATAAGTTCATTTGTACTTTATACTCATCATCGAGAAGCGTATTTTACCAGCATTGTAATATAAATTAAGAATAAAGGCTTAACTGGATTACGGACTCATAATCAAAATAAGAGCCATCACAAATTATCATGACAAACGGCCTAGGCTCCACTTCCGCCTTCGACAAGCTGCCGCCGGAGGTGGGTAGTTTATTGTGCACCCCCGCACCCCAGCCCTGGGGAGCGGGCATTGGAATGTGGACATGTGAACCATTACCCCCCCCCCCCCTTCTAGATGTTACTACTGTTCGGCTTAGACTCCGTTACAAATATCTCTGGGAATTCTCATTATCTGCCGATGTAGACCTAACCAAATGTAAACTGTGTCAACAAAATTATTCGCACACCCTCCGTCACTATGTGATGGAGTGCGAAAAGATACGTGAATTTAGAGACAATTCTATAACCAATGTTCCAGCGATGTGTAAATATTTCATTCAAAATGATCTGCTACCAGAAATTTTAGCCAAATATCCCCAGTTTGTTAAATGTAGGTAGTAACTGAGTGATTGTAACCTATCCACCGCTGCCCACTGGATGGGGGCGGTGTGCAGGACAAACATATAAATTGTGACACTAGCTTTCCACATATGTCAGTTGCTTAATCTAGAACCTGTATTTGAGGTCGATCTCGAACCCATTGTTGATGTGACGACTTATATTGAATTTTGTAACTAGCTCATCAAGATTGTAACTTGCTTAGCTAAATGAATTGTGGGGCTCAGTCCCTTAGCCCATTATGTGCCTCTGTAACCCTTTCCACTACTGCCCACGAGATGGGTATGGGGTGCATAATAAATGAACTAAACTAACTAAACCCCCCCCCCACTCATCTTGTTAACAATAATACTAATAATAATAAAAAAAAAAAACTAATAAGATTAATAAAAATATTGTGCATAAAAAAATAAAATATTACTGTAATACTCTTGTGCTTGAATGAAGATGAAGGAAAGACCCAATAAATGTGTAAGCGTATTATAAACAAAATTTTTCGATCTAACCTTCATTCTTTCTCAATGTGCTGTATATCATGAAATGATTATACATTGTTCTGTTGTGAACATTGTATACAGGGCCTCAGGATATACATCCCCACAACAATTAACTAGCTCCCAGGTACCTAATTACTGCTAGGTGAACAGCAGGTCATCTAGCAGTGAACACCACCTGCCAGCTCACCTAGTAATGAACACCACCTGCACATCGCACCGCACCACTTGCCAGCAGGTGCAGAAGTACGATGGAGAGAGCAAAGTATACAATATTTCAAGTATAAGAATAGAGATATATTTATATTTAACGTTTTCCTACAAAGTTTCAATAATACCTTTATTTGATGGTGCTACATAGCCTTCCCGGCTTGGTGTCTTCTTTGATAATTGCTTATTTAAAAAGCTTCTTTAAAATAGTGTGTCTCCTTAAAGTCATATTGTATTTTGGACACAAAATGAGAAAATCCTTTCCGATTGGAGTTGATGTGTACATGGGTGGTACAGATAATTAATAGTGATCGACACAAACTCAGAGATGTGGATGTCATAGTGCTTTGGGTACTGTTTATGATATGTGACCCAGTGGAGGCAAGGACATTAATGGAACAAAATGGTTAAGTGTCCATGTTTTATCCCCTTGCTTGAGATTACCGCTCCACATAATATAAATGGGAGCCTGCTTCACTTCACACCGAGGCATAAATTTTGTATTGAGAATAGGTACACAGCTGTACCTTTTCCCAGCTGGTGAGGGCTGGTCCCAAACTGCACACAGAAATAACATCACATGAGACCAGAAGACATGGCAGGAGTTGCAGAATACCCCGTTGAAAAACAGAGGTGCAACTGGTACTCTGAGGGAGAACTCTATCAACATCAGGGGCCCGAACTGTTTCAACACCTCCCGCTACACATAAGGGGCATAACTGGCAAACCCCTCACAGTGTTCAAGAGAGAACGGGATAGAACCTCCAGGATACCTGATCAACCAGGCTGTGACTCATACGTCAGGCTGCGAGCAGCCGCGTCCAACAGCCTGGTTGATCAGTCCAGCAACCAGGAGGCCTGGTCGAAGACCGGGCCGCGGGAACGCTAAGCCCGGAAGCACCTCAAGGTAACCTCAAGGCAGCTGTCAATGAAGCCGTTACAGACCGGATAGACAGATATATTTCTCTCTGTTTACAACAGAACTTGCTGCATACATGTCCTAACTGATGAATCTTTTCCAGGCAAGGCAGAATGGAGACAAACTTCTTGAATCGGGAGAAACTAGGTTTAAATCCGTGTTATCACGCTGTGCTATATTTCAGTCCATTGGTCATTATCTGAATAGTTGTGTTCTTGCTCTAATTTCTCCTGATCCGTTTCGTCCCCACATACAGCAAGTGAGATAGCACTGAATATACATTGTCATCACCTTTAACACTAACTGGCACACGGCTGTTGATCGTTATTCCTCCACAAATTTTAAAGATTTCTGCAGCCGTCTTGTCCTCCGAACATTCAACAATTTGCAGGAACTTTACGTAAACTAACCAAATGTAAACTGTCAACAAAATTATTTGCACACCCTCCGTCACTATGTTCAGAGACAATTCTTTAACAAACGTTCAAGAAATTTTGTAAATGATTTGTTCAAATGGACATATGATGCTAAATTGGTTTTTAGGAACTGTTGGCAGGGTCTGTGGAAACTGTCCCCACTCTGAACACCGCAACGTTTGTGCTTATATAATATACGTCACATAACACATATTTTATACCACACATTAATTTGTATCATTAGTTCTTATTGTTCACTTGCATACTCAAAGAACCAGTAACATCTACATTCGAGGAAGGATTCCAGAAGCAGTTAACCACTGCGATTTCTTGTTTTCTGTATTCTTCTTATGCTGTAGGTAAAGCAGTTAATAGAGCTACTGTCTCCTGCTCCTGGGGTTGGTGGTTCGAGACTCCTAGTGCCCAGGTGAATGTGGAGAAGGTCAGTAGATCGACCTTGGAGGTGGACCT
>WNGS01003465.1:0-10007 GCA_020271785.1 Procambarus virginalis | reverse complement strand
TTCATACAGTTACACCTTCAGGTATTACATTGAATGAATAAAAAATTATGCTGCCCGTGATTTTCCAACACCTCGTACCCAGAAGCCGTAAGGCAGTTCACAGTCTTGTAGGATTTTATCGTTCATTTATTGCTGGATTCTCTATTATAGACGCTCCACTTTACAAGTTGCAAGAAAAGATGAACCCTTCGTTTGGGGAGAGGCCCAGGATCAGTCATTCAAAAAACTCAAAGCAGCCTTGATTTCGTCGCCTGTCCTTAGGTATCCAGATTTTTCTAAACCTTTTACGTTGGTTACAGATGCTAGTGACATAGGTTTAGGTGCTGCATTACTTCAAACAGAAGGTCACAGAGATCACGCAATAGCTTATGCTAGCCGTATATTATCTAAAGAAGAGAAAAATTATAGCGCAACAGAACGAGAAGCCTTAGCAGTTGTCTGGGCACTTAAACATTTCAGAGATACAATTTATAACTACCCAGTTCATGTTCTTACAGATCACCAACCATTAATCCCCTTGTTCAAAAATAAGAATCCAGTTGGAAAGTTTGCTAGATATTTGCTCACAATTCAAGAATTCACTCCCACATTTGGATATATTCCAGGAAAGCAAAATGTTGTAGCCGATGCGTTTTCTCGACACGTAGCTGTGATTCAGTTAAATTACCCAGCATTAGATGCTACAGTAGTAGAAACGGAACAGAGACAAGACCCCATATGGGCACCCGTCATTAAATTTTTGACTAAGCAAGACACTCGCCTGATTCATAAACCGCCAGTACCATTGAAAGAATTAGTGATGTTAGACAATTTACTGTGTAGAGTAGTAAAACTAGGGACAGCCCCGAGGAAATGTTGTCAGTTAGTTGTTCCAGCTGTCTTGGTACCAACTGTGTTAAAAATTATCCATAATGCTCCTGCAAGTGCACATCCAGGAAAGGATCGTACACTCCAACAAGGTCGATTGAAATATTTTTGGCCAAAAATGGCTAAGGACATTGCTCATTATGTTGATAGATGCTTAATTTGCTTACAGCACAAGGGACATGTTTCAGGACCTAATCCAATTCAGGTGTACCCAGCAACTAAAGCTCCTTGGGAACGAGTATCGATGGATTTATTGACAAATTTTGCGGAAACAGAGAAAGGGAACAAACATCTGCTTGTAATGGTCGATAATTGTTCACGATTTTGCGAACTAGTTCCTATCCCGAACAAAACAGCAGAAACTATAGTCAGTGCATTCCATGACCACATAATTTGTAGATATAGTATGCCTAAAGTAATCCTTTCAGATAATGGTCCAGAATTCAGTAATAGTATTTTAACTAGCTTGTGTGATTTATATAACATTAAAAAATGTAGTATCATGCCCTATCATCCAGCAAGTAACGGACTCGCTGAACGTACTAACAGAAAAGTGTTAGATGCCTTGAGAGTCACGTTGAATTTTGATAACAATTGGGATGATTTTATACCCTTCATTCAGTGTGCTATAAATTCTTCGATTAATGTTTCTACAGGTGACACACCTCACGCTATTCTTTATGGTACAGATAAGATCCTCCCTAATGAATTGATTAATGTACCTCCTACTACTTTATATAACGTAGATGATTTTGTTCAAGTAAAGCGCAGACAAATGCAACTAGTATTCAAGAAAATACGAGAACACTTGTCCAAAGCTACAGCCGAATTCACTCGAGCAAGGAATGAACGAGCTAAACCCAGTAAAATAAATATCGGATCTGTAGTAATGATCCTTAACCAACACAGGTCTGGTCCTATGTATAAGTTAACTAAGAAATTTTTGGGTCCATATAAGGTAATCGAGCTTATCAAAGGTAACAAGTATAGACTGAAAAACTTAGTAACAGGAGAGTATATTAATGAGCATTTAAACCATATGAAGTTAGCTAAAATGACTTGACGAGACTGATGAGGAAGATGACAATGATCTTACCCAGACAGATCCTCCTATTGGGACACCACCTTCTGTGGTTGACAGACCACTTGATGTTCAGCAACCCCATACTAGCACTTATAATCTTAGATCTAGACCTCTCGTTTCAACCGTGCACTCACATGTCCATTGGCTAGATGATAACGAGGTTACCTCTCAAGATGATAGTTTGTCACATGCAGTTTCATCTGTTCCTGATCCTCAGTCAGAGCCAGAGTTGTATAGTGCTCTGGATGAGCTAGGTGTAGATATCCGCAGAATTTACAATTAAGTGCACTCTGCAGTTATTCTGTTTGGTTTTGAAAAATTCATTTGCAGTATTTCCACCACATGTGTCTTATTATTACCAATATATATATATAGTATGATCATGTTTTCTCAATTTTATTTTGTTACAAATTAAATGCCATTGTTAAGTCTACTGCCATTTGTAATTTTCTTACAGTGCTTGTCATAAAAGATTTCATTAATGTTCTAGCAACCACATTGAGGCCAGTGAATCCTGACTGCTATCACGCAGATGTTAGTCTTCTTGTTCCAGGTCTTGTATATAGCTTGTAAATATATTGCAAATTAAATATATTGTACATTGGTCTTGTAAATATATATATTGTACATTACAAAAAAAAATCATTATCTAATCTTAAAATTCATTTGTGGTTGTTAGGTCAGAATTTTGTTCATTAACGTAATGATTGCTTAATTTTGTATTGTTTTCAAGCACATGCCATCGACACATGTTAATAATTATGTTTAGGCAATACCTTAAGTTGTATTGTTCACATCTGACAAGTAGACATACACATGTTCTTCATACTAAGGTTGAATCAAAGCATTGTTACCATGATTTTCAGCTATTATGATCAAAATTTTTTTTTTTTGGTGCATATGCCAAGATGTTAGTATTACGCACACCTGATCTTTCAATGTTTTATTATGCAATTTTCACATGTAAACTATTATTGAATGCCACCGAGGTCCTTTCAGTATTATTGTAACTATATAGCTAGCCAGAGCTTATCGACAAGGGACGTCGACTTGGTAGTGTGTCTGAGCGGTGTTATATTCAAATTCCCCGCCAGTTGGAACATAACCAATCACAAGCGAGTAGGCCTCTGACGTCATGCCAGACAGAGGAGCATCAAGCCATGCTTGCAGTAGTCAGTTATCTCCACAGACCCAGAGTAGTAGGACCTCGGCTGGCCAGATAAATATCCGTTTGTCGTGGCCAATAAATCGACAGAAGGAATACGGTGTATAATATTCAACCCCCCACAAGGCAACGAATACTACGCTTGACACAATCAAGGTACCTCACTTGTATTATGGTATGCGGTAATTAGTTCTGCACAATTTCAACCATATTACCAAACGAATATTATCTCATTACACACAGAAATCACAACGTGATGCATCAGATGAACAAATCCACGAGGGTTTGAACCTACGCCCGGGATGATCCCAGACGAACCTTCTCCCTGTAGATGCTGTAGGAGCTTTGTGAGGGCAGTTACACGCAAAGTTGCCATTTTTTTTACCATGTCGTGGCGCAGTCGAATAAGGTGCATCTGGGGTCATCTCGGACGTAGGTTATTCATGGCCCTTGTGGATTTGTTCATATTAATTCATTCTTCGCCTTTCTAGAGAATGTAATTTAAGCTTTTTTATTTAAGCTTTTAAGCTTTAAATAATAGTTCTTATATATTTACTTACTATTCGTCCATATTAACAACGTGTTCTTTTTCCTCAGAAAAATGAACGGCCGAGCGTCGACTTAGACGGCCTAGGGTGTTTTGACAAGTGTCATTTTCATAAAGATTCACGAGTCACAGAAGCTGGTCGATCTGCGGCGGGAGATTATTGACCTTCTGCACAAGCACGGTCTATGCCTACAGAACTACAGTTTTGCACCCCACGTCACAGTATTTAAGCGACGGTGGGTGAATGATAATGAACTTGCTCATTTTAGGACACCCAGGGTTCAAACCCAACATCGGGAAATCATAAGACAACTGATAGAATCTGCAAACAATCCCTCCCGAACGATAATCGTTATTCCAAGGGTGCGCTTTAAGGAGTACACCCTGAAGTATGCTGCCCAATCTATAAACATGCCCATGTCAAACGGGCACTTTGCTAATACCCAGCCACCCTTGGAAAATACCAATACCGTATATTCCTATATTGTGGCTCGGATGAATGAACCTGAAACAAACACACAAACACCATTTAGACGAGAAAGACAAAGTCTCAGACGACGAAAAAGCTTGTTGATTCCTCACGACGACTGAAACAATTGAAACAAACAGCCAAGGAGGACAGCTAAGGCGACGCCAAAGCTTCTCATAATTTTATGTAAATAATTTTATATTTATAAATTATAAAGTAAATTATAAATAATATTTATTTGTTTTTATTAACGAGAACTGTTAGTTCGATGACCATTACTAAAACTGAATTTGTCTTCATTCAGTATTTTTATAAACATGATATGATATAATAATACATGATTTATAAAATGTATTCTGTTTTGATATAATACAATATATGTATGATATATACAATAACAATGTATGATATAAGATACAATATAAATTGTATCTTGAACTACTTGACGCCTCACCGAACCTCAGTGGGTCGTCTCTCCGTTCTGCCTCTGTCTGCTCAATATAATATAAATTGATATCTTATATCATAATTTGTATGGTATATATGCCAGAAATCTTATTTTCCAATTGGGTGCAATAATTTTTACACAATAAAATCACCAAGATAGTAAGAGTGACTTCCCTTTATAATACATACTCATAGATAACTGGATCCTTTAACACTTACAATGGGAAATATTCCCCAATTATAACATAATTAACTACTTAAACTCACTGTACCACGAGAAGGATTTTTAGCTTTTAAGACTAACTACAAATTAATACTTAAATGTAGGTATTTTGAGGTTTATTCACGTTACTAAAATATGAATTATAAGTTTAATATTGCTGCCATATCTGTGACGTCACCGCGAGGATTGAGTAACAACTATTTTCTTTGGCCTCGTAAGTGAGATAAAATCTAACACATCATATATTAAACAAATCAATATATTCAGTTCTGATTCGAATAAAACAGTCCAACTCCTAATTTTAAAACGGTTAATTCTCACATGAACGGCAGCGTGCGTGTGGGGCCATATTGGTTTGGACGGCCATGAGAACTTGACGGTTTGGCCGGCCATCAGAACTTGACGGTTTGGCCGGCCATCAGAACTTGACGGTTTGGCCGGCCATCAGAACTTGACGGTTTGGCCGGCCATCAGAACTTGACGGTTTGGCCGGCCATCAGAACTTGACGGTTTGGCCGGCCATCAGAACTTGACGGTTTGGCCGGCCATCAGAACTTGACGCTTTGGCCGGCCATCAGAACTTGACGGTTTGGCCGGCCATCAGAACTTGACGCTTTGGCCGGCCATCAGAACTTGACGCTTTGGCCGGCCATCAGAACTTGTCCCTCGACACGAGGAAGGGAAGATTATGAGCCAACAATGGACCCAACTCAAATACTCTAAAAGTTGAATTAATCATACTGAACCTTTTTTTTCAAAGAAAGATTAATTTTAAAATTTAGGGATGACATAAGTAAAATTTCTCTGATCATGGAAGTTCATATGATGATTACATCCTTAAATGTAGGTATGGATTTCTTTTTTTAAAAGAAATGGATTTCTTTTAAAAGTCTTTGACTAAAGGTCAAAAATAATTTTGACCTTTAGTCAAGGACTCAATGCCCCCGCACCACCATCTGGACTCTGCCTTGGATTACCAATCAGGGCTCTGATTTGGATTCCCCTGCAAGAACTCTGCCTTGGATTCCCTATCTGGACAAGGATACTTAATTTATTACTGTCGAACTAAAAAAACAGTCAGTTAATAATGCGCATAAATTTTAAACAGCAAAACTTTTTAAGAAGCATGAGATCAGACAAATATATGAATTGCCCCTACCCCCCTTCCCTCATCTTAATTCTGATAGTTGTGTTTAGTGTGACTAAACACACATCCTTTTCCTTAACTTTTCGTCGGCCTGTGATGGCAGCTGTGATGCTATTCTCGTTGCCTAAGATACCGTCGGTACTTTGCCCGTTTTGGGCGGATTCTTTATGTGCGGATGAACGCCAACTCCACCGGGAGGTAGAAGGTCCTGTGTGGGACCCGCACTCTCGCCATGCACCTCAGGGATCATATGCCATCCTGTTGGGTTTCCCTCTACGTATGTTTCATGCGGGCCAGCCCCGGACATGTTTCAGGTGCAGCCTCCCGGGGCTGCGGGGTGTGAGGCACGCCGGGTCAATCCTGTTAACCTCTTCCGGGAGGAGTATTTTCCCCCGTTGTCGGCCCCGGACCCGTCTCCTGGTGCTGGCATGTGTGTTGATCCCCTGCCGTCTGTTGTCCCAGTGTCGGATCCTGCAGCTCGCCTGGGTGCAGATGTGGGGGTTGGTGCAGCCCAGCCCAGGCCGCCGGCTTCCCCGTCTTAGCCGCCCCTGCCTGCTACGTCCATGGATACGGTGTCTGGCTGTCCACGAGGAGCTGTCTCCTGCCGTGTGTGGTCCGGTGCCCCCGGTTGTGGAAGCTGCGGTTCTCAGGGGTAAAGCGTGTTCGCCATAGGGTTCTGTTGTGGTGCAGGAAGATGGGAGTGATAGTTCGGACGACCGGCGGCCTGTCTCAAAGCGATCGAGGCGGGCTAGGAGTGTCTCCCCTCCCCGGTGTGCCTATGGCGGGGACCGCCTGTACCAGGGTGTTAATGTGTGCCGACAGCTGTAGTATACAGAGCATGTATCTCTTGAACTTGTAGCCACTATATCGTTTGGCTTCACTTTATACGCAGTAAATAATCCCCGCACAATGCACACGAAATAGCCATGAAATTGGTATTTGGTTGGCTTGATCTTTGGCTTGTGATCTGTTATTAATTTGATTGTAATTATTGTCAATCTCCCGTCAATTTCTATCGATATAGGGCATACACACTAATTTTTTTTAATGTACAGACAAAAAACTATTGAGCAATAACACAAAACAAAGAAAATATATTCATATATTTTAAGACAAATATAAGACACATTCGCCTCTATGCTGCAACACGACGACAATTACAGAAAACGTTTTTTGAAAATTAAAATAGTTTTCATTGTGAGAAAAAAAGGCTATTGTTCAAGTTGCCGCTGACCCCCATTTCCCCCCTTCCTCCTTCCCATTCATACTTTTCCTTCCTCTTGCCCCCCCCCCTCTCTCTCTCTCTCCCTCCCTTCCCCGTACAATCACATTCCATCCCTCCTACGCCCCCTCATCGAGAACATTTACCCCCTCCCTCAATAACCCCATTCAACTCGTCCCATCACCTCACGAGTCCCATTTTTAGCAGAATCGACCGATCCGTAGAACACGGGGCCTGGAGTGAACGTTTTAAAATGTACACAATTGTGTTAGTCGTTTTCTATGCGTCGATAGGTTTGGGGGGGGGGGATTCTTTAGATTCAAACGTTTCTAATGTGGCAAAACAATTTCATTTTTCACTGTTTCATTAATAACTGAAATTTGCGTTGGTGTGATCGAGGTTAAAAAACTAAATTGTTGAGTTTTCCTTCTTGTTAATGAAATAAAACGCAACAACTTCGTCGTAATAGCCTGGCACTTTCTCCTGATAGTTATCTTCCCTTTCTTGTTAATGGTTGATGAAGATTAAGCCCCCCCCCCAGGAGTGATGAATACGGGCATGAATAGCCCGTAGGTGGTAGATGTTTGGAGTGAATGTGATGTTTAGTCGTGAAGTTAATGGCTGTTGTGGGTCCCCTTTTATGGGGTGGGAGTCTAGGTGAAAAGATAAGCAAAAGCCGAATACCAATTAAAGACAACACAGCGTTTGTTAAAATACACGCAGCCAAAAAAGTAATATTCAAGTAGTAGCACTAAAATATACATGTAGTTTCAATATCACTAGTTAGTAACCTCAGTTGCGTTGTTTCGTAACCTTATTTGGGAGATTTAGTTAGTAGCTTTAACTAATAAAGGGATTGATAGCTTTGATATTTTATAACTGATAAATTACAAGGTGGGTCAAGAACCATATCCTAGACAACCGGCTGCCCAGGCGAAAGACGGTGGTTAAAGCCAGCCAGATTGGCGAGAAAACAGATCCGTGGCGATTCGTAGTCCCCATGGGGAAGTGGTAACACACTTCCTTGGCATATCGCGAGCGCTTTGACCTTGGTTCGTATCCTGGCCGGGGGAGAATTTACAGGGCGCCAATCCTTAAGTGTAGCCTTTGTTCATCCAGTAGTGTACAGGTACCTATACTCCGAGTGAGAATGGTCCAGGACGGACCGAAACGTCGTCGTCCCTTCACTTTCTAGTGTGTGTGGTTTGGTCAACATATTTCAGCCACGTTATTGTGACTCCTCGTCTGCATATGGGTACCTAGTTGTTAAACTATATAACGGGTCGTTTTCCGGGGGAAGATTAAGGACTTGCCCGAAACGCTATACGTGCTAGTGGCTGTAAAGAATGTAACAACTCTTGTATATATATAAAAGATAAAAGAGAGACAGACAGCCAGTACAAGCAGTGAAGGAGTATCTAAAATCAATGCTTGCACCTGGTCTCCTCCCACTTGAGTGAATGGGTCTCCGGCGGCTCCAGAAATCACTCGTCAGCATATTCTCCTTTTAGATAAAATACAGAGAAACACATCACTAAACATATTTACATTCGTGTTGCTAAAGCAAAACACAAAAATTGCGCTGTGCACAAAAACACAGATAAGAACACAGACACGCCCACTCGGACTAAAAGTGCGCAAAGAAAGCACTTATAACGTTCAACGACCACACGTGGCAAGTGATCTGTTACATGAAATGCAAGATGAGTGCTGGGGCAGGAGGCCGGATATAAGGTAATGAAAATGGGTGCTGGGCAGGAGGCCGGATATAAGGTAATGAAAATGGGTGCTGGGGCAGGAGGCCGGATATAAGGTAATGAAAATGGGTGCTGGGGCAGGAGGCCGGATATAAGGTAATGAAAATGGGTGCTGGGGCAGGAGGCCGGATATAAGGTAATGAAAATAGGTGGTGGGGCATGAGGCCAGGATAAAGGTAATGAAAATGGGTGCTGGGGCAGGAGGCCGGATATAAGGTAATGAAAATGGGTGCTGGGGCAGGAGGCCGGATATAAGGTAATGAAAATAGGTGCTGGGGCATGAGACCGGATACAAGGTAATGAAAATAGGTGCTGGGTCATGAGGCCGGATACAAAGTAATAAAAATGGCGGAAAGGAAAGTGTCCAGACAAAAGGAAGCATCTGTAAGAGAAGACGACGACTTCAACAGTCAAACTCATTGGGAGGTTTCTGCCAACAGCGCCCAAACATATCCCACAAGCCACACACATATACCGAGTTCAATCAGCGGAATATGAAAGGTTAGACAATATAAGCAGGTATACTGCCTTCAGGAATCTGAACTGTAATCGAACACAATCTTATCTAATGAAGCAAAGACAAGTATACCACATGGTGCGTATATATATATATATATATATATATATCTATATATATATCTATATATATTATATTATATATATATATATATATATATATATATGTCGTACCTAGTAGCCAGCACGCACTTCTCGGCCTACTATGCAAGGCCAGATTTGCCTAATAAGCCAAGTTTTCCTGAATTAATATATTCTCTTAATTTTTTCTTATGAAATGATAAAGCTACCCATTTCATTATGTATGAGGTCAATTTTTTTATTGAGCTAAAATTAACGTAGATATATGGAACGAACCTACCTAAACCCTCCACCCTAACCTACCTATCTTTATAGGTTAGGTAGGTTCGGTAGCCGAAAAAGTTAGGTTAGGTTAGGTTAGGTAGGTTAGGTAGTCGAAAAACAATTAATCATGGAGACTTGGCTTATTAGGCAAATTGGCCTTGCATAGTAGGCTGAGAAGTGCGTTCTGGCTACTAGGTACGACATATATATATATATAT
>WNGS01003464.1:16450-26750 GCA_020271785.1 Procambarus virginalis | reverse complement strand
GAACAAACTCAAGCAGTCACACGACTCACATCAGAGGTTGTCACAATAAATGTTACAATTGTGGAGGAG
Organism: Procambarus virginalis; assembly: GCA_020271785.1. NCBI lineage: Eukaryota > Metazoa > Arthropoda > Malacostraca > Decapoda > Cambaridae > Procambarus > Procambarus virginalis. Next base: position 26,681 of record WNGS01003464.1, on the reverse strand, counting down.
ACTACCCACACCAAGATAATGTTTGTCCTGCTCAGGTAAGAAGTGCTATGAGTGTAGAAAACTAGGTCATTTTGGTGCGTGTCGTTCCGCACTAAAGAAACCACAATCAATAAATAAAAGCAATGTACGAGGATCAAGTCATAGGAGTCGAGGTGCAAACACATATTGCACCTCAAATCAAGAATGTTAATAATATACAAGACAACATTTCATTACAACCAGTCTCAGATGACAGTGAATGTGATTATATTTATGGAGTACAAGCAATCACAAAATGGAATGATCTTCCAAACAACCCAGAGACTATAGTATACATTGCTGGCATTTGTCTCAAAATTCTCATTGACACTGGATCAAACATTGACACCATTGCTGAGTGCCACTATGAAAAATTTAAAAAACAATTCCCAAAGCTTGAAAACTATAATGGCAAAGCCACTGCCTATGCTTCAAAGGTAGCCTTACCAGTGATTGGAACTTTCACTGCAGAGATTAAGTCAAAGAATGCAATGCTCATTACTACATTCCATGTTGTTAGGAATGCAAAGGAGTCTTTACTCAGTTACAAGACTTCAACCAAATTGGGGCTACTTCAGCTTTCTAATGCTGTAGCAGTGGAATCTGCAAACAATGTTGATGCTATTGTTGCTGAATTTTCTGATCGGTTTAAATCCATAGGTTGTTATACTGATAGCAAGGTACATCTGCATATCAACCCAGATGTAATTCCAGTTGCCCAACCACATCGCCGACAACCATTCCATACTCGCAAGAAAGTCGATGCCGAACTGGATAGGCTGATAGAACTAGATATCATTGAACCGGTAACAGGCCCAACACCATGGGTAAGCCCAATTGTCACTCCACCAAAGCCGAAGAATCCAGATGAGATACGCATTTGTGTAGACATGCGTGTTCCCAACAAGGCAATAATGCGTGAACGCCATCCTACACCCACTGTAGATGATATGATTACCGCTTGAATGGTGCAACTGTATTCAGCAAGTTAGATTTAAACAAGGGCTATCATCAGCTTGAACTTGATGATGAGAGTCGATTCATCACAACGTTTACGACACATCGAGGTCTGTATAGGTACAAGCGCCTGAGTTTTGGTATTAACAGTGCTGCTGAAGTATTCCAGCACATCATCAGCCAGGTATTGCAAGATATACCTAATGCTGACAACATGTCTGATGACATCATTGTTTATGGCCGTACCCAAGCTGAACACGACAAAGCTCTTCGTGCAACATTGCAACGCTTACGAGAAAAGAATTTGACGCTAAGCCGAGCAAAGTGTGAGTTCAATCAACATAAAATTGAATTCTTTGGACATGTACTTAGTGACAAAGGTCTGTCTCCAGATCCTAAGAAAGTTGCAGATATCAAGAATGCTGCACCTCCTTCAACATCCACTGAAGTACATAGTTTTCTGGGAATGGCAAACTACTGTTCTCGCTTCATTCCAGATTTTGCTACCATTACGAAGCCTCTACGTGAGCTCCTGAAGAAAAATGCATCATGGTACTGGAGCGATGTCGAGCAAAATGCATTTGATGCTGTGAAAGATGCACTAGTAGAAAATGCGACTGCTGCATACTTTGATCCATCAATGGACACTGAGTTAACGGTGGATGCTAGTCCTGTTGGTTTAGGTGCTGTGTTAGCCCAACACAAACCTGGTCAACCAGATTCAAGAGTAGTAATTGCCTATGCCAGCCGTTCTCTCACAGATGTTGAGCAACGATACAGTCAGACAGAGAAGGAAGCTCTTGCTCTTGTATGGGGCTGTGAACACTTCAATGTGTATCTGCTTGGTGCACCCTTTACCACGATAGTCACTGACCACAAACCGTTGGAGACCATCTTCAATAATCCAAAGTCCAAACCACCAGCTCGCATTGAGAGATGGGCTCTTCGTCTGCAACCATACAACTTTACGGTGAAATACAAGCCGGGTGCAGGCAATCCCGCTGATTACATCAGTCGACATCCTGCCAACAGTTTCACCATCACCAAGCATCAGCAAGTTGCCGAGGAATATGTACACTCTGTAACCTGTGATGCAGTCCCTAAGGCTCTCACTCTTGATGAAATACGTACTGCAACCCTAGAGGACCCAACTCTGCAAGCAACAGTGGATGCATTGACTAAGAAAAAGTTTCCACGCATCCCACCCTCAGGAGTTGACCAAGATGCATTCAAAGCACTTGAACGCATCCAGACAGAATTAAGTGTTACGCGACACCGTGCTGCGAGGTACTCGTATCGTCATTCCAGCTGTTCTCCAGCAACGTGCTCTGAAGCTTGCACATCAAGGACACCAAGGTCTTGTAAGGACCAAACAGCTGCTACGAGAAAAGGTGTGGTTTCCTGGCATTGATCGTCAAGCTAAGGACATGCATGATGCCTGTGTCCCTTGCCAAGCTGCAGTGGATACTTCAAGACCAACACCTCTACAACCTTCACCACTACCTGCTGCACCATGGATGGAAGTATCGATGGATTTCTGTGGACCGCTACCAACTGGAGAGTACTTGATGGTAGTCATTGATGATCACTCACGTTATCCAGAAGTAGAAATCATCACTTCCACATCTGCAAAGGCTGTCATCCCGAAACTCGACAAGATCTTTTCAAACTTTGGCATTCCTGAAGTTGTCAAGACGGACAATGGACCGCCATTTAATGGACAAGACTTTGTCAACTTTGCTGAGCATATTGGATTCAAACACCGCCGTGTGATGCCACTACATCCACAAGCAAATGGAGAAGTCGAGAGATTCATGCAACCTCTCATGAAAGCTGTACGCTGTGCTCATGCCGAAGGACGATCCTGGAAACAAGCTATGTATGCTTTTCTCAGGAACTACCGTGCAACACCGCATGGAACACTGGGCAAGTCGCCTGGCGAACTTTTATTTGGACGTCCTATGAGAATCGCACTACCTGTCATGCCAGCCAAGGTAACGGATAAACGTCTCGCTCAGAAGGATGCACTAGCCAAGGGCAAAATGAAAATTGCTCATGATCAACGTGCAAAGGAACAATTCATAAAGGTTGGAGATACTGTTCTCGTTAAAAAGAAAAAAGAGGGAAAGTTAGATATGCCGTATGATACAAAACCATATAAAGTGATTAGTGTGAAAGGAACTATGGTAACAGCGAGTAATAGAGATCATAGTATAACACGTAATATGGCTTATTTCAAAGTGATTCCAAATAGTGTAGAAAATGATGAAGTGCAAAGTCGTGCAAAAGAAAAAGAAAAAATGAGTTATAACTCGATAAACAATTCATCGAGGGATGTTTTTGTATTTAAGGACTCTCGTCCAAAACGTCATGTTAAACGCCCTACACGATATGATGATTAATTGTGTTCCTATGTAATGCAAAGTATTTACTTGTTATGCTGAACTAAATTTAATATTGTTTGAATAATGCAGATCTCTCATTCAATATTTTGTAACTTTGTATTACAGTTTCTTTCATGTTTGTTTAACATTGCATATGTATTTTTAACATTGAAATCCTTTGTGGTAAAGATTGTTTAAATTCTTTGTGTGTTTAATTAATGTTAAATGTATGCAATATCTCTTGATATGTTATTAACTTACTTTGTGTCAATAACTTTGCTTTGTGCTACAAGCATGGTAGACATCCTGTATTCATTCTTTTTAAAGAAAAGGAGGGATGTCATGTTCACAGAAAATGGTACCATCCGTTTTCTATGTGCGGCGGCTGGACGCCACTAGAGGAGGTAAATAATAGCGCACAGGACGCCTGCCAAGCTTGGGAGCTACTCTATCATGTAATCAGTTTAAGTATTAAAGTCAGTAACCAGGAATGACTTTACATCAACCTTACTACCAAGACTATCTCAGCTATACACAGACACCACACTATTTTATGAAACAGTTAGTTCATTACCCCTAAAACAGTATATGTTCTACCGAACATAACCTTACCTAACCTGACCTAGCACACCCAAAGCTGGATTTGATTAAAGTTGACAGAATTTATGCTGTCTCGCCTAAATTTATTCTTATTTAAGATATTTTCCTGCAAATTTGCCCCAATGTTTCATATCATAGTCCAGTCAAAGCCCATTTTTACCTAAGTTTCTCTTATTCCATCTAAATTTAATTTATATTTCCAATATGCAACATCCAGTCTTGGCCCAACATACGCAGTTCCCAAGACCATTTCATAAAGTTAGTGTTGTGTCCATCTAGCTATTTCTATATATCAACACATATCTCTCAGGCAGCTATCCAAACTCTCTTCTCCTTTCACCAGTCAGCCCAGCAGATGTTGTGTCCATCATACACTCTCTAAAAACAAAGCCAGGGAACACCAGTGAAATTCCGTCCATTGTATACAAGAGAGCCTCCCATGCCCTTGCGCCACCCATAGCTCTAGTGTTCAACAAATCTATAGAGTGTCACACCTTCCCTGATATCCTCAAAAAAGCAAGAATAACGCCAGTCCATAAAGGAGGCAATCCGGCGGACATAAACAATTATAGACCAATATCAAATCTACCCATTCTATCAAAAATATTTGAAAAAATTATTTACAAATAGCTCTATTCCTACCTCGTAAAATTCGACATACTCAGCCCCTGCCAGTTTGGCTTCCGGTCCCAAAAGAGCACCAACGATGCAATCATTAGTCTCCTTGACGTAATCTACTCAGCCCTTGACAAAAATGAGTTTCCGATTGGACTCTTCATTGACCTAAGAAAAGCCTTTGATACTGTTAATCACAACTACCTCTTACTTAAACTCCAGCATTATGGAATCCGAGGCCTTGCCCTTGACTACATCCGATCCTATCTTAGTGACAGACACCAATATGTAACCATCAATGATACAACTTCTTCCACTCTACCAATTACCGTTGGAGTGCCACAGGGCAGTATCTTAGTACCTCTTCTATTTCTTATATATATAAACGATCTACCTAATGTCTCTAATATTCTCAAATCTATATTGTTTGCTGACGATACTACCCTTATCTATTCAGACCCCAACCCACATACACTAAATAATGTTGTGAATAATGAATTAAAAAAAGTCCACTTATGGATGTCAACTAACAAACTAACATTAAACATCGAAAAGACTTACTACATCTTATTTGGAAGCAAATCATCAAATGCAATTCAGCTTCAGATAGACAACATTAACATCAGTAATAAAAATGATGGCAAGTTTCTTGGCCTATTCCTAGACAAGAGACTCAACTTCAGCACCCACATTCAACACATAACTAAGAAAGTCTCTAAGACAGTTGGTATACTCTCTAAAATCAGATATTATGTTCCTAACTCTGCGCTCCTCTCACTATATTATGCACTAATCTACCCCTATCTTAATTATGGTATCTGTGCATAGGGGTCTACCACTGCAAACCACCTTAAGCCCATCATCACCCAGCAAAAATCTGCTATCAGAATAATAACTAACTCTGCTTTCAGACAACACTCAACTCCCTTGTTTAACTCCCTAAACTTGCTAAATATTAACTCCCTCCACACATTCTCTTGTGTCAACTACATTTACAAAACCCTGTTCTTAAATGCAAACCATGCTCTGAAACTCTCCCTGGACAGATGTAATAGGACCCATTATCACCACACCAGAAATAAATATCTCTTTGATATCCCCAGGGTCAAACTTAATCTGTGTAAACACTATGCAAATTAAGGGACCTAGTCTATGGAACTCACTCCCTAGTGAATTGAAAAACTGTAAAACTTTTGCCTTATTTAAAAACAAAACCAAAAAGTACTTAATTTCATCTTCTTAGTCCTACACTGAGCTTTATTTTTTGCTCTGTACCTAGTGTTACCCAATCTCCTAATTCTTATGTATTTAACCCAAACAACCTTATCATTGTGTTCATTGCCTCGCATTACGTCACAGTAACACACCAGGCCTCACGTTACGTCACAGTAACACGCCAGCAACACACCAGGCCTCATGTTACGTCACAGTAACACACCAAGCCTCGCGTTACGTCACAGTAACACACCAGGCCTCACATTACGTCACAGTCACACACTAGGCCTCACGTTACGTCACAGAAACACACCAGGCCTCACGTTACGTCACAGTAACACACCAGGCCTCACGTTACGTCACAGTAACACACCAGGCCTCACGTTACGTCACAGTAACACATCAGGCCTCACGTTACGTCACAGTATCACACCAGGCCTCACGTTACGTCACAGTTACACACCAGTAACACACCAGGCCTCACGTTACGTCACAGTATCACACCAGGCCTCACGTTACGTCACAGTATCACACCAGTAACACACCAGGCCTCACGTCCCAGGAACACAGTAGTACCTACACCCAGGAGCACAGTAGTAGGTACACCCAGGAACACAGTAGTACCTACACCCAGGAGCACAGTAGTACCTACACCCAGGAACACAGTAGTACCTACACCCAGGAGCACAGTAGTACCTACACCCAGGAGCACAGTGTACCTACACCCAGGAGCACAGTAGTAGGTACACCCAGGAACACAGTAGTACCTACACCCAGGAGCACAGTAGTACCTACACCCAGGAACACAGTAGTACCTACACCCAGGAGCACAGTAGTACCTACACCCAGGAGCACAGTAGTACCTACACCCAGGAACACAGTAGTACCTACACCCAGGAGCACAGTACTACCTACACCCAGGGACACAGTAGTACCTACACCCAGGAACACAGTAGTACCTACACCCAGGAGCACAGTACTACCTACACCCAGGAGCACAGTAGTACCTACACCCAGGAACACAGTAGTACCTACACCCAGGAACACAGTAGTACCTACACCCAGGAACACAGTAGTACCTACACCCAGGAACACAGTAGTACCTACACCTAGGAACACAGTAGTACCTACACCCAAGAGCACAGTAGTACCTACACCCAGGAACACAGTAGTACCTACACCTAGGAACACAGTACCTACACCCAGGAACACAGTACCTACACCCAGGAGCACAGTAGTACCTACACCCAGGAGCACAGTAGTACCTACACCCAGGAGCACAGTAGTACCTACACCTAGGAGCACAGTAGTACCTACACCCAGGAGCACAGTAGTACCTACACCCAGGAACACAGTACCTACACCCAGGAGCACAGTAGTACCTACACCCAGGAACACAGTACCTACACCCAGGAGCACAGTAGTACCTACACCCAGGAGCACAGTAGTACCTACACCCAGGAACACAGTAGTACCTACACCTAGGAGCACAGTAGTACCTACACCCAGGAGCACAGTAGAACCTACACCCAGGAACACAGTACCTACACCCAGGAGCACAGTACCTATACCCAGGAACACAGTCCCTACACCCAGGAACACAGTAGTACCTACACCCAGGAACACAGTACCTACACCCAGGAACACAGTACCTACACCCAGGAACACAGTACCTACAACCAGGAACACAGTACCTACACCCAGGAGCACAGTACCTACACCCAGGAACACAGTACCTACACCCAGGAACACAGTACCTACACCCAGGAACACAGTACCTACACCCAGGAACACAGTAGTACCTACACCCAGGAACACAGTAGTACCTACACCCAGGAGCACAGTACCTACACCCAGGAACACAGTACCTACACCCAGGAACACAGTACCTACAACCAGGAACACAGTACCTACACCCAGGAACACAGTACCTACACCCAGGAACACAGTACCTACACCCAGGAACACAGTACCTACACCCAGGACAAACCAGAAATGATTTTTCTATTTTTCTTGCTAAGACAAAGTACACTAACCTAACCTTCCTTATAGTACACATACGTACTATATTAGGCTTTCCTAGGCCTAATATAGTATAGCACACATTATATGTGTGCTATACTAGGCCTAAGGATATTTAGGTTTGTTTTTAACTTAATTTTTTCGGACTCTAAAAAGTGAACAGTACAAAGTTCTACTATTTGCTTCTATTACACGTTGAAATCACAATAGTTTGATACATCAGATGAACAAATCCACAAGGGCCGTGATTAGGGTTCGAGCCTGCGTCCAGGGTGACCCCAGATGCGCCCGAATCGACTGTTCCACCACACGGTGGAATGAGTTTCAGGTGGGAGGTGTAGAGCCCTGAGACGGGTCCTGCAGCCTCTCCGAGACACACGCGCCACGGCTTTACTCAACTCCCTCTTGCACAATAGATTAAGTCGGTTAATGAGCGTCTGTGATACTGTCGGATGTGGGTTCGAAACCTTATCAGGGCCCTTGTGGATTTGTTGGCTTTTAGTGTCTAATAGCTTAGTAGGTCAATGTTTGCATCCCAAGTTAAGGAGTAGATTGTTTATATAGTTGGATAACACACGGCTAAGGTGTAAATAGTTCCCTCCTACAACAGCTAAGAATATCTAGTCTCCTTTAACACTATATTCTTTAAGGTATTTAACAATATATTCTTTAATGTTCCTCCAAGCTGGGAGAAATGTAGCCTGGTATTATGTCAGGTGACACTTGATACTTACACCATAATGTCCCCGTCCGGCCCAGGAATTCTCGGGTTTGTTTGTTCCATACATAGGCCTTGAAGCTGTGGTCCTGAGCCGCGATACTCCTGTAGAGGGCGTTGGTGTCCTCCATCATGCCCGGCTGCCTGCACCCGGCCGACTGACCGGCCTGCAGGACCCCGCGCCCGGGGCCACGTGCTCCAACCCTCACCGTGACCCAGGGGTGCCAGATTTGAGTTGCCGAAAGTCGCGAGCTGAAGAACTAAAAGTCACAAACTTTATAATATACGTAGCCAAATATTTTTTTTCCGATTAATTCACTTTTAAGAATAAACAGCCCAGCTTACTGTAGCCAAAAAAGTAGTAAGTAGCGACATACATAGTTGGCTTTTTAATTGAATACAATTATCCTAATTGGTAACCGAATTGGGCTACAAGTAGCCCAATCTAGCATCCCTGCGGCTCACCCGCTACCTGCTGCTCCTTCACCCGCTCCCTATCTCCCTGTCATTAACACACTTATTCTTCTATAATCTAATGGTATTCTTAATTTGTCATAAATTCCCTAGTTTGTTTTCATATTATCGGTGTCTTCTTTCATTTGCGAGTAGCGCAATTATTTTGAAAGTAAATTTGAAAAGTTTGAGCCAATCAGCGACAGGTTAGGAAGACGATCAAATAAGAAACTATCGTCGCCTTTCATTTATGCAATATTTCACAAGTCTCCATTACTATTCAGCACATTTCGCCGGACGTTAATACAATCCTGATGCAAAAGTTCATTTGGAATGCAAGTTGATCATGTTTTCACTCCCAGTAACTCTGGTGTAATTGTTAAATGTTGCTTCTGCAACGACAGACTTCTTGAAGTCCTGTAACTACTCCCCTACGAGACACCCCCACCAGGCTACACCACCAGGCTACACCACCAGGCTACACCACCAGGCTACACCACCAGGCTACACCACCAGGTTACACCACCAGACTACACCACCAGGCTACACCACCAGGCTACACCACCAGGCTACACCACCAGGCTACACCACCAGGTTACACCACCAGGTTACACCACCAGGTTACACCACCAAACTACACCACCAGGCTACACCACCAGGCTACACCACCAGGCTACACCACCAGGCTACACCACCAGGTTACACCACCAGGCTACACCACCAGGCTACACCACCAGGCTACACCACCAGGCTACACCACCAGGCTACACCACCAGGCTACACCACCAGGCTACACCACCAGGCTACACCACCAGACTACACCACCAGGCTACACCACCAGGCTACACCACCAGGCTACACCACCAGGCTACACCACCAGGTTACACCACCAGGCTACACCACCAGGCTACACCACCAGGCTACACCACCAGGCTACACCACCAGGCTACACCACCAGGCTACACCACCAGGTTACACCACCAGACTACACCACCAGGCTACACCACCAGGCTACACCACCAGGCTACACCACCAGCTACACCACCAGGTTACACCACCAGGTTACACCACCAGGTTACACCACCAGGTTACACCACCAGGTTACACCACCAAACTACACCACCAGGCTACACCACCAGGCTACACCACCAGGTTACACCACCAGACTACACCACCAGGCTACACCACCAGGTACAACACCAAACTACACCACCAGGTACACCACCAGGTTACACCACCAGGTTACACC
>WNGS01003463.1:0-12161 GCA_020271785.1 Procambarus virginalis | reverse complement strand
GACGCTGCCCTGCTGTGCTTGGGACGCTGCCCTGCTGTGCTTGGGACGCTGCCCTGCTGTGCTGGGGACGCTGCCCTGCTGTGCTGGGGACGCTGCCCTGCTGTGCTTGGGACGCTGCCCTGCTGTGCTTGGGACGCTGCCCTGCTGTGCTTGGGACGCTTCCCTGCTGTGCTTGGGACGCTGCCCTGCTGTGCTTCGGACGCTGCCCTGCTGTGCTTGGGACGCTGCCCTGCTGTGCTTTGGACGCTGCCCTGCTGTGCTTGGGACGCTGCCCTGCTGTGCTGGGGACGCTGCCCTGCTGTGCTGGGGACGCTGCCCTGCTGTGCTGGGGACGCTGACCTGCTGTGCTTGGGACGCTGACCTGCTGTGCTTGGGACGCTGCCCTGCTGTGCTTGGACGCTGCCCTGCTGTGCTTGGGACGCTGCCCTGCTGTGCTGGGGACGCTGCCCTGCTGTGCTGGGGACGCTGCCATGCTGTGCCTGGGACGCTGCCCTGCTGTACTGGGGACGCTGCCCTGCTGTACTGGGGACGCTGCCCTGCTGTGCTTGGGACGCTGCCCTGCTGTGCTTGGGACGCTGCCCTGCTGTGCTTGGGACACTGCCCTGCTGTGCTTGGGACGCTGCCCTGCTGTGCTGGGGACGCTGCCCTGCTGTGCTGGGGACGCTGCCCTGCTGTGCTTGGGACGCTGCCTGCTGTACTGGGGACGCTGCCCTGCTGTACTGGGGACGCTGCCCTCCTGTGCTGGGGACGCTGCCCTGCTGTGCTTGGGACGCTGCCCTGCTGTGCTTGGGACGCTGCCCTGCTGTGCTTGGAACGCTGCCTTGCTGTGCTTGGGACGCTGCCCTGCTGTGCTTGTGACGCTGCCCTGCTGTGCTTGGGACGCTGCCCTGCTGTGCTTGGGACGCTGCCCTGCTGTGCTTGGGACGCTGCCCTGCTGTGCTGGGGACGCTGCTCTCCTGTGCTGGGGACGCTGCTCTCCTGTGCTGGGGACGCTGCTCTCCTGTGCTGGGGACGCTGCTCTCCTGTGCTGGGGACGCTGCCCTGCTGTGCTTGGGACGCTGCCCTGCTGTGCTTGGGACGCTGCCCTCCTGTGCTGGGGACGCTGCTCTCCTGTGCTGGGGACGCTGCCCTCCTGTGCTGGGGACGCTGCCCTCCTGTGCTGGGGACGCTGCCCTCCTGTGCTGGGGACGCTGCCCTCCTGTGTTGGGGACGCTGCCCTCCTGTGCTGGGGACGCTGCCCTCCTGTGCTGGGGACGCTGCCCCTCCTGTGCTGGGGACGCTGCCCTCCTGTGCTGGGGACGCTGCCCTTCTGTGCTGGGGACGCTGCCCTCCTGTGCTGGGGACGCTGCCCTCCTGTGCTGGGGACGCTGCCCTCCTGTGTTGGGGACGCTGCCCTCCTGTGCTGGGGACGCTGCCCTCCTGTGCTGGGGACGCTGCCCTGCTGTGCTGGGGACGCTGCCCTCCTGTGCTGGGGACGCTGCCCTGCTGTGCTGGGGACGCTACCCTCCTGTGCTGGGGACGCTACCCTCCTGTGCTGGGGACGCTGCCCTGCTGTGCTGGGGACGCTGCCCTGCTGTGCTGGGGACGCTACCCTCCTGTGCTGGGGACGCTACCCTCCTGTGCTGGGGACGCTGCCCTGCTGTGCTGGGGACGCTGCCCTCCTGTGCTTGGGACAGTATGGGTTCCAACGGGACTAATAGAACAAGAACCCGGCAATGTGATGTTATAGTGGCCAGAATAGGCCTGGGATACAGACGTATCTGGCAGCTTTCTCAAACCCCAAATGTCGAGTACACAATGTGTCAACTTTGTGAAAGAGAAAACATGCACTCTCTTGAACATTATATTGTAGAATGTCCCATACTGGCTGACTTTCGCCCCCCTGGGCTAAGGTATGCTGAACTGTGTAATTACTATATGAGTACTGGAACACTTGATGATATATTGGACTTGTACCACGATTGACCATGTAATAGATTAATTATACAATGTATGTGATGTAACTATATAACCTGAGCTTGTAAAAGCACCTTAATCACCTTCAGTGATTAATGCTTAATTGCACATTAGTTTCTTTATCAGCTATCTCACCCTGTCAGAGTAAATGAGAAATGTCTGTGAATGCATGTGTGTATATATGTATGTGTGTGTGTATGTATATATGTATGGGTATAAAGTATATATGGAAGCTGATCAGAATACATTTCACCTTTGTAAATGTACATTAATGACACTGTGTAGATGACACATCGAACACTTTATGTAAGGCATACGTAAAATCTGTGTATCTATGTATTTACGTANGAAGGACCCACCACTAAACTAGGACTCTGAGAGGTCTTGGGAAGGTCAGCCATACCAATTAAGATATAATGGGAGGGACCTTCGACAAGCGCTCGTTTCCTGTCCCTGCCGAGGTCCCTAGAGAGGTTAAGTGGCCCTCAGGTAAATTGTTGTAAAATGTGTGTGAGATGAGAGGTAGCCACACTGAAGACTGGTTGCCGAGAGACAACAGGAAGATCTTCTGAAATATTCCGGAGACGAGGGTCAAACCCTCCAAGGAGAGACAAGGACACGGTCACTCTTTTAGTAGGAGCATAGTGTGGGTGAGCAACCCGTTCTCGCACTTTCTTACAGTCACTATTGACTTATTAAATAAGTGCATATGTGACATACTAATTTATTGTGAATATTTTAGTTTACCTTGAAAAGCTTCATAGAAAACACCAACCTTACCTAACCTTCTTAGTATGTTAAGATAAGCATCTTAATGCTTCGTAATTACAATTGTTACTTAACCTATACCTATAATAGGTTAAGTAATAATTGTTACTTACTTCGTTACTTAACAATTACTTCGTAATTGACCAATTACGAAGCAATAAGATGCTTATCTTAACACACTAAGAAGGTTAGGTAAGGTTGGTGTTTTCTATGAAGCTTTCAAGGTAAACTAAAATATTCACAATAAATTAGTATGTCACATATGCACTTATTTAATAAGTCAATAGTGACTGTAAGAAATTGCGAGAACGGGTTGGGGGGAGAGCATAGTGTGGGTGAGACCATAGTGTGGGGAAGAGTGAGAGTGAGAGTCAGTATGAGAGTGAGAGTCAGTATGAGAGTGAGAGTCAGTATGAGAGTAAGAGTCAGTATGAGAGTGAGAGTCAGTATGAGAGTGAGAGTCAGTATGAGAGGGTGAGAGTCAGTATGAGAGTGAGAGTCAGTATGAGAGTGAGAGTCAGTATGAGAGTGAGAGTCAGTATGAGAGTGAGAGTCAGTATGAGAGTGAGAGTCAGTATGAGAGTGAGAGTCAGTAGAGAGAGTGAGAGTCAGTATGAGAGTAAGAGTCAGTATGAGAGTGAGAGTCAGTATGAGAGTGAGAGTCAGTATGAGAGTGAGAGTCAGTATGAGAGTGAGAGTCAGTATGAGAGTGAGAGTCAGTATGAGAGTAAGAGTCAGTATGAGAGTGAGAGTCAGTATGAGAGTGAGAGTCAGTATGAGAGAGAGAGTCAGTATGAGAGTGAGAGTCAGTATGAGAGTAAGAGTCAGTATGAGAGTGAGAGTCAGTATGAGAGTAAGAGTCAGTATGAGAGTGAGAGTCAGTATGAGAGTGAGAGTCAGTATGAGAGTGAGAGTCAGTATGAGAGTGAGAGTCAGTATGAGAGTGAGAGTCAGTATGAGGAGTGAGAGTCAGTATGAGAGTAAGAGTCAGTATGAGAGTGAGTCAGTATGAGAGTAAGAGTCAGCATGAGAGTGAGAGTCAGTATAGTATGAGAGTGAGAGTCAGTATGAGAGGAGAGTCAGTATGAGAGTGAGAGTCAGTATGAGAGTAAGAGTCAGTATGAGAGTGAGAGTCAGTATGAGAGTGAGAGTCAGTATGAGAGTGAGAGTCAGTATGAGAGTGAGAGTCAGTATGAGAGTGAGAGTCAGTATGAGAGTGAGAGTCAGTATGAGAGTGAGAGTCAGTATGAGGGTGAGAGTCAGTATGAGAGTAAGAGTCAGTATGAGAGTGAGAGTCAGTATGAGAGTAAGAGTCAGTATGAGGGAGAGTCAGTATGAGAGTAAGAGTCAGTATGAGAGTGAGAGTCAGTATGAGAGTGAGAGTCAGTATGAGAGTGAGAGTCAGTATGAGAGTGAGAGAAAGTATGAGAGTGAGAGTCAGTATGAGAGTGAGAGTCAGTATGAGGGTGAGAGTCAGTATTAGAGTAAGAGTCAGTATGAGAGTGAGTCAGTATGAGAGTAAGAGTCAGCATGAGAGTGAGAGTCAGTATGAGAGTGAGAGTCAGTATGAGAGTGAGAGTCAGTATGAGAGTGAGAGTCAGTATGAGAGTAAGAGTCAGTATGAGAGTAAGAGTCAGTATGAGAGTGAGAGTCAGTATGAGTGAGAGTCAGTATGAGAGTAAGAGTCAGTATGAGGGTGAGAGTCAGTATGTGAGTGAGAGTCAGTATGTGAGAGTCAGTATGAGAGTGAGAGTCAGTATGAGGGTGAGAGTCAGTATGTGAGTGAGAGTCAGTATGTGAGTAAGAGTCAGTATGAGAGTGAGAGTCAGTATGAGGGTGAGAGTCAGTATTAGAGTAAGAGTCAGTATGAGAGTGAGAGTCAGTATGAGAGTGAGAGTATGAGAGTGAGAGTCAGTATGAGAGTGAGAGTCAGTATGAGGGTGAGAGTCAGTATTAGAGTAAGAGTCAGTATGAGAGTGAGAGTCAGTATGAGGGTGAGAGTCAGTATTAGAGTAAGAGTCAGTATGAGAGTGAGAGTCAGTATGAGAGTAAGAGTCAGCATGACAGTGAGAGTCAGTATGAGAGTGAGAGTCAGTATGAGAGTGAGAGTCAGTATGAGAGTGAGAGTCAGTATGAGGGTGAGAGTCAGTATTAGAGTAAGAGTCAGTATGAGAGTGAGAGTCAGATATGAGAGTAAGAGTCAGCATGAGAGTGAGAGTCAGTATGAGAGTGAGAGTCAGTATGAGAGTGAGAGTCAGTATGAGAGTGAGAGTCAGTATGAGAGTGAGAGTCAGTATGAGAGTGAGAGTCAGCATGTGAGTGAGAGTCAGTATGAGAGTGAGAGTCAGTATGAGGCTGAGAGTCAGTATTAGAGTAAGAGTCAGTATGAGAGTGAGAGTCAGTATGAGAGTGAGAGTCAGTATGAGAGTGAGAGTCAGTATGAGAGTGAGAGTCAGTATGAGAGTGAGAGTCAGTATGAGAATGAGAGTCAGTATGAGAGTGAGAGTCAGTATGAGAGTGAGAGTCAGCATGAGAGTGAGAGTCAGTATGAGAGTGAGAGTCAGTATGAGAGTGAGAGTCAGTATGAGAGTGAGAGTCAGTATGAGAGTGAGAGTCAGTATGAGAGTGAGAGTCAGTATGAGAGTGAGAGTCAGCATGAGAGTGAGAGTCAGTATGAGAGTGAGAGTCAGTATGAGAGTGAGAGTCAGCATGAGAGTGAGTCAGCATGAGAGTGAGAGTCAGTATGAGAGTGAGAGTCAGTATGAGAGTGAGAGTCAGCATGAGAGTGAGAGTCAGTATGAGAGTGAGAGTCAGTATGAGAGTGAGAGTCAGTATGAGAGTGAGAGTCAGTATGAGAGTGAGAGTCAGTATGAGAGTAAGAGTCAGTATGAGAGTCAGTATGAGAGTGAGAGTCAGTATGAGAGTAAGAGTCAGCATAAGAGTGAGAGTCAGTATGAGAGTGAGAGTCAGTATGAGAGTCAGTATGAGAGTGAGAGTCAGTATGAGAGTAAGAGTCAGTATGAGAGTCAGTATGAGAGTCAGCATGAGAGTGAGAGTCAGTATGAGAGTGAGAGTCAGTATGAGAGTGAGAGTCAGTATGAGAGTGAGAGTCAGCATGAGAGTGAGAGTCAGTATGAGAGTGAGAGTCAGCATGAGAGTGAGAGTCAGTATGAGAGTGAGAGTCAGTATGAGAGTGAGAGTCAGTATGAGAGTAAGAGTCAGCATGAGAGTGAGAGTCAGTATGAGAGTGAGAGTCAGCATGAGAGTGAGAGTCAGTATGAGAGTGAGAGTCAGTATGAGAGTAAGAGTCAGCATGAGAGTGAGAGTCAGTATGAGAGTGAGAGTCAGTATGAGAGTGAGAGTCAGTATGAGAGTAAGAGTCAGTATGAGAGTGAGAGTCAGTATGAGAGTGAGAGTCAGTATGAGAGTGAGAGTCAGTATGAGAGCATGAGTGAGTGAGAGAGGCAGATGACCACTCTCCGCCCCACTCCACTCTGGAATGATTCTAACTTACTTTTTTTTTTAGATTAAATCGATGAAAGTAAACATAAGAATAGTGAGGAATGCCCCACCAGACAGACAGACAGACACAGACAGTGGCAGGCAGAGAGACAGAAACAGACACACTCTCAAGCAGATTTCGTGAATGACTGTTTGATTGTATACTAGTTTACTTATCTTTTGTTTGTCTGTATGTAGGTGTGCAAAATCCTGTGCATGAGATTGTCTGTCTGCGTGTGTCTGGCCGTCTGTCTGCTTGCCTGTCATTCCCTGCTATATCCACTCTTCACTTTCACACAAAACAACAGACAAAAAACCTTGCCAGGTGGAGTGAAGCAGCGTGTGCTGAGGTGGATCTCTCACTCTCAACCCTTCCCGTATACTGCCCTGCTACCCACCCCTACCTACACCTCACACACACCTGCCTACTCTTGCTTCAACAACACTGTTGGTGTCGTGCTTCACCAGCCTTAACCCGGGTGCTGCTCCAGCCATAACCCGGGTGCTGCTCCAGCCATAACCTGAGTGCTGCTCCAGCCATAACCCATCCTACAGGCTGGTAGTTTGGAAAATACAAGACAGAATATCAATGATAAGTGTAAGGACCCGTCGCACAAATGCTGATTGAACGTCAAAGTAGATGAAGTCAAAGGACTGATGACAAATCTCGATGCAGTAGCAATCGTGGAGACTGAAATAACTGGAATGATTTCCCTTGGAATATTTTGTAATACGAAAAGGAAATAAACAGAGGTGAGGAGAAAGATTTGAATTGTTGGTTAATAGAAATTTGACTTCAAAATGGTCATAAACAAGGAGGCAAATAATTATTAGGACAATATCATAGGAATCATATCAATGCAGAATGACAAAGTGGTGGATTAAGCACAATGCATTTTCCGCCCCACAGAAATATAGACGGTTCTAAAGTTAATGCCAAAATGCACACATTTGAAGAATACCAACAGCAGCACGTCTCAAACTAGCGGACGCTCAAATAGCATTCATGAACTTGGGTATAGGAGTCTTTTGAATTCTATATAGAAGCTATGTAAGAACTTAACTTTATTATGCGTCCCTTTCCAGTTTTAATCCCTCCCTTTCCACCCAAGAAGCAAATTAGAGATCAGCCCAAGCTTCATCTTGAGGCAAAGCGCAACGCCTTAAGCCATATTGATGCTCTGTCCACAGAGTATCTCCCAAATCATATACACTGATGGTTCCCTACACCGCACCACGGGTGCAGCTGGAAGTGCAGTTGTTCTGACAATGGGCGATGGCTTGTACTTTGAGTGGGGAGTCCGTATAAACAACTGGGCCTCTACCCTTCAGACTGAACTATTTGCCTTGCTCCTTGCACTGAAATGTGTACAAGTCTCCAAACTTGATACATTAATTGTAAGTGACTCCTTATCATCCTTAAATGCTCTCAACTCTTTAAGACATAACTGTAACATGCTCGTGTCCGAAGCTAGACACAAATACAACAAAATTATTAAGGATGGTAACAGAGTCCATTTCATGTGGTCTCCATCTCATGTTGGCCTCCGAATGCATGATAGAGCTGATAAGTTAGCCAAAGAATCTGCCTTTAAAGGAGCCGTTGAGTGTAACCTTGGATTGTCAATGAGCAATCTGAGAGCAGCAGTACACCGAGAACTTCAACAAGATCTTGTAGATCTGAGGCAAAGTGAAATTGACACCAGTAATTCCATCTATCATCATACTATCATGCAAGAGGAGCCACACATCTATGGATCATCCAATAAAATCAGCAGACTTCTAGATGTTACTACTGCTCGGCTTAGACTCGGTTACAAGTATCTCTGGGAATTCTTATTATCTGCCGATGTAGACCTGACCAAATGTAAACTGTGTCAACAAAATTATTCGCACACCCTCCGTCACTATGTGATGGAGTGCGAAAAGATACGTGAATTTAGAGACAATTCTATAACCAATGTTCCAGCGATATGTAAATATTTCATTCAAAATGATCTGCTACCAGAAATTTTAGCCAAATATCCCCAGTTTGCTAACTGTAGGTAGTAACTAAGAGTGATTGTAACCTATCCACCGCTGCCCACTGGATGGGGGGCGGTGTGCAGGACAAACATATCAATTGTGACACTAGCTCTCCACGTATGTCAGTTGCTTAATTTAGAAACTGTACTTATGGTCGGTCTCGAACCCATTGTTGATGTGACGACTTATATTGAATTTTGTAACTAGCTCATCAAGATTGTAACTTGCTTAGCTAAATGAATTGTGGGGTTCAGTCCCTGAGCCCATTATGTGCCTCTGTAACCCTTTCCACTACCGCCCACAAGATGGGTATGGGGTGCATAATAAATGAACTAAACTAAACCATTATGCTTCCCCAGCCTGGAACACCAAATTGAAAAAGAACAAATCAAAGCAAGAAATGATACAAAGAAATGCAAGAAGGCTCGTTGCCGAGACTGAGGCACCTCCCCGTACCGCACTGGGAGGAGAAGGCACGGGGGAAGGAGACATGACAACGACATAAAGGATTATCAGAGGAATTGTCAGTAGACTAAAAAGCAAATTTGAAAGTAAGGAACATCAGAACAAGAGGACATATTTATAAACAAGATACATAAAGGAGTCACGCAGATGTCAAAAGGAACTTTTTTCAGTTTAATATTTGTCACTTTATTTGGTTAGACATATCTGAAGCTGACTCAATATATAATAAATAATATAAATACAGTATAATAAAAAATCGAGATAGCATTGCATAAAACTATTAATGGTTTGAAAGGCGAGGATTAGGAACTGACCCTCGACCAAGGCAGACAAAATTGTATTTATTATCATTGGAGATCTAAACCATAAGGAAACAGACTGGGAGTGAAGCCAGCCATGGTGCTGGCCGACACCCGGAGCCAGGCAGGTGGAGACGACGACGACGACGACGACGACGACGACGACGACGACGACGACGACGACGACGACGACGACGACGACGACGACGACGACGACGACGACGACGATAACTTCCTAGCCAACACCCACAAGGGGAGGGGGGGGGGGGCTGGAACACAGGTAGAGGAGAAGGAGGCAGACGAGACGTGGTCGTCCCCAGGGCTGGCCCCTCCCCACACCCCCTCCACCGAGGCCTAGTGACCAATGTCCACTATTTTGTATTAGAGAATTACAATAAATGAGAGACAGGAGGAGGAGAGGAAACCGAGATCCACGGAACGTTGGAATTATCCACAAAGATGTAATTTATGGAGGGCGTGCAGTGGCAGAGCCCTCAACAACGTGGCTCTGCAACACGTCAGGGACTTTGTGTCTCACAAATGCTCAAAAGGGAACCGTCGGGTTTACCAGACGGTGCCTAGAGGCAAGAGAGGAAAGCAGAAGAGCGAGTAAGAAGCACAGGAGGAGCAGACAAGAGGTAACAAGCACAGGAGGAGCAGACAGAGGTAAGAAGCACAGGAGGAGCAGACAAGAGGTAACAAGCACAGGAGGAGCAGACAGAGGTAAGAAGCACAGGAGGAGCAGACAAGAGGTAACAAGCACAGGAGGAGCAGACAAAAGGACATCCGAAAAGCTTCAGCAGAGGAAGGCCGGGGGGGGGGGGGGGGAATGGTGCCCAACCACTTGGACGGTCGGGGATTGAACGCCGACCTGCATGAAGCAATACCGTCACTCTACCGACCAGCCCAAGTGGATGGGCCTACAACAGGAATGAAAATATAGATTCAAAAGAGAAACAGAGAAACAGTTTGAGAATGACAAAATATGCAAGACTAAAGAATAACAGAAGAGAAAGACGATGAGCATGACAGAAAGGGAAAGAGAAGCCATGATTACAACATTAAAAATTCTTAAAAGCGTTGATAAAGTAAAAAGAGTCAAATATAAAGTGGAATGAGGTACCGAAAGTTGGGAGCCGGGAGCTGAAGCTCTCCATGAGCCCACACAGCGGTCAGTACTGACGTAAAGAATGACACGCAGACCAATAATCACATTGACAGAAGAGAGACAGAACGACAGGCAGGCAGAGAGACAGACGGCCATACCTGGCAATAGACATGATGCACAAGCAGGCAGACAGGAAGACAGACAGACAGACAGACAGACAAACAGTGGAAAGCAGACATTGAGCCAGATGTAATATAAAAGGAAATTGTTACAGACATAGTTTACGGGATAGACAGAACAACAGTTGTCTGCATGTCTGCCTGTTTCTCTCTCTGTCTGCCTGTTTGTCTATATGTCTGTCTGCTTGTCTGTTTGTCTGCCCGCCTACACCGACCCGTACTAGCAGAAATGTAGACAGACTGTTTAGCCTGACAGCTGACAGGAAGACATACTGTGGCTCAGACAGGAAATTCAGAGACTGTTCAAACATAAAATAAACTCATTATATTCACATTTCCGACAGACGGTTACCTGGTGATGGTTTGCGACGGTACTGACAGACAGATAAAGCCCCGATCGAAATCTGCGAAAAGAGACAGTCGTGGTAAATATTCGCATGAGAAAGACAGAGATATATCGGCTCGACAGCTGCGGTAGACAGTCACAGACAGGCTAAGCAGACTACAGACAGATCGGGTAAACAAAAACAGTCAGAACAGACAGAGGGGGGGGGCTCAGACAGCCAACCCAGACGGATATAGTAACGACACTGACAGACCAAGGGATAGACAGATAGACGGCAGAAAGCTACATCTGTTTTGGGCCAAGTGTGGCATAAGCTCAACGTGGCAACGGCGGCGGCGGCGGCGGCGGCGGACACTGCAGTCCTATAGGGTCTCCCGCGTCCCCATGCGTGCCTCGACTCGCGTCCGGATACGCACGCGCACCTCCCCCGCGGACGCCAGTCCCAACTTATCGGGACTTATCGCGTCGTTGTCGATCATATTCGCGTCGTGGGAGCGGTTGTGGGCGCGAGAGTGGGCGGTGGGCGGCGCAGGTGTGTGGGGGGAGAACAGACGGGTTGCGGGTGTGGGGAATCGGACGCCGCGGCTAGGTGGTAGTGGCGGGAGGGCAGGCCACCCGACGGGCACCTGTTACCATTCCGCCGCCCACGCCCACCCACGCCCCCTCTAGCCGCGGTTTTTGCAGGCAGGGTCCTCGCTGGGGGTCTAAATGTCTCCCTGGAGCGGCGGCAGGGCTCCGGCGGCAGTGGCTAGGGCGGGGATAGGCGTAGCAGGGATGGCCGGGGGACGCCGGCCGCCACTCCGTCGCATTATAACTAAACTCGGCCTCACCGACCACTCGCCTACACCGACCCACTTCTCCCGCCAGGTAAAAATCAAGCAGATGGTGAGGATTGCTTGGGACGCTGCCCTCCCTCCCTCCTGTGCTTGGAACGCCGCCCTCCCTGCCTCCCTTCTGTGCTTGGAACGCTGCCATCCCTGCCTCCCTTCTGTGCTTGGAACGCTGCCATCCTGCCTCCCTTCTGTGCTTGGAACGCTGCCATCCCTGCCTCCCTTCTGTGCTTGGAACGCTGCCATCCCTGCCTCCCTTCTGTGCTTGGAACGCTGCCCTCCCTGCCTCCTTCTGTGCTTGGAACGCTGCCATCCCTGCCTCCCTTCTGTGCTTGGAACGCTGCCATCCCTGCCTCCCTTCTGTGCTTGGAACGCTGCCCTTCCTGCCTCCCTTCTGTGCTTGGAACGCTGCCATCCCTGCCTCCCTTCTGTGCTTGGAACGCTGCCATCCCTGCCTCCCTTCTGTGCTTGGAACGCTGCCCTCCCTGCCTACCTTCTGTGCTTGGAACGCTGCCCTTCCTGCCTCCCTTCTGTGCTTGGAACGCTGCCCTCCCTGCCTCCCTTCTGTGCTTGGAACGCTGCCCTCCCTCCCTCCCTCCCTCCTGTGCTTGGAACGCTGCCCTCCCTCCCTCCCTCCTGTGCTTGGAACGCTCCCCACCCTCCCTCCCTTCTGTGCTTGGAACG
>WNGS01003461.1:42892-54171 GCA_020271785.1 Procambarus virginalis | reverse complement strand
GCGGGGATTTTCCCAGAAGTTGTGGCGTGTCGGACGCGTGTGAGCGTCCGGTGTTTGGGTATGTGGTCATGGAAGATTGTGGTCATGTTGTTTGGGGTGTAGGAGAGTATGTAGGGTTATGTGGTATGTGCTAAAGTAAGAGGTATGTGGATATGTTGTTAAGAGTAAATGAATATGTGTGTTTGTTTTCCGTAGACTTAATCCTGTGTGTAGATAATAGTTTTTGATTAAAGACTATGTATTGCTATGCGCCTGAAGTAAGAGATGAGTGCTCTAGAAGGTCCAACATATGTTGATGTGGTAGGGGAGGGAGGGGATAGGAAGTCTGAGGGAGAGTGAGGGGAGCTTCCCCTCTGGCGTGAGAGTGTTTAGAGCCATTTGTGGTTTTGTCAGCTTCCGTTTAGGTAGCACTTGAGAGAGTGTCATGTTGGGTAGGGGATGGAAGCTATGTGCCACCCCTCCCCATCCTCTCCCATACCTTCTAGAGTGTGGCACCCCTCTCCCTCCACTCCCCAACCTTCTAGAGTGAGACACCCCTCCCCCTCCCTTACCTTCTAGAGTGGGACACCCCTCCCCCTCCCCTCCATTACCTTCTAGAGTGGGTCACCCCTCTCCCTCCAATCCCTTACCTTCTAGAGTGTGGCACCCCTCTCCCTCCTCCCCCATACCTTCTAGAGTGGGGCACCCCTCCCCCTCCCCTCCCTTACCTTCTAGAGTGGGGCACCCCTCTCCCTCCTCTTCCCTACCTTCTAGAGTGGGACACCCCTCCCCCTCCCTTACCTTCTAGAGTGAGACACCCCTCCCCTACCTTCTAGAGTGGGACACCCCTCTCCCTCCCTTACCTTCTAGAGTGGGGCACCCCTCTCCCTCCTCTCCCCTACCTTCTAGTGTGGGACACCCCTCTCCCTCCCCTCCCTTACCTTCTAGAGTGATACGGACCAGGACCACATATTCTTTTATTAAACACTTAAGCGATTTACAACGATATTAATAATAATAAGACTTCTTTGTGGTTTAACTAGCAGACAGATGGGGAAAGGCTTTCATTCAGTCCATCGAATGGGTAGGAGATGGAAGCTAGAGTTAAGATGGGAGAGTGAGGGGACCTTCCCCTATGGCTGGAGAGTGTTTAGGGTCATTTGTGGATTTTTTTGACGTCCATTATCCATGAAGTGCCAGGAGGGTAGGAGAGAAAGAAAGAGGCAGACAGACAGACAGACCGGAGGGTAGGAGGTAATGGGAGTGGCAGCAACACGGAAGTGAACCATTAACCTTAAGCACTTTTCGATGTCTTTAGAGCGGACTGAGAGATGCTCACCTCAACAGGCCATCACCTGTCAACCATCAATCAATCACTTCTCATTTGACCGGAATCGTTTCTCTTTTCTAGCATAGGTGGCGTCATATCTCCCCTCAGCAGAGATTATATGCAATAAACGGGGAAAAGTAAACACATTATATAAATTTATTTCTTTATTAAACACTTAAGCGATTTACAACGATAATAATAATAATAATAATATTTCTTGGTGGTTTAGCAGACAGATGGGGAAAGGCTTCTGGTCATCCTAGTCAATCATCCAATCTGTAGACAGGTAGATTGGAGGGAGAGTGAGGGGTCCTTCCCCCTATGGCTGTTAATCCCAATGTGTAGATAATAGTTATGATTAAAAAAATGAGACTATGTATTGCTATGTAGAGGCTGTGTGTAGGTGAGAGGGGTCCCAACATATGTTGATGGGGGGTAGGGGAGGGAGGGGGGCGAGGGGAGCTTCCCCTAGGCGCGAGAGGGTTGGAGGGTCATTTGCGGTTTCTAACAGAGAGGAGAGGCTCTTAAGATGCACTGGGGGAGTGACGGTAATGGGATGCACCATCCATCCATCCACCCATCCATCCACACATCCCTCCATCCATCCATCCACCCATCCAGCCACCCATCCCTCCATCCATCCATCTCTCTCTCTCTCTCTCTCTCTCCCTCTCTCAAGTTACAATCATGACGCGCCAGTTAGAAAATTCAAAATAAATCTGCACATCAACGCGCGAGACGTGATCACCACCTACAAATTTTGTTAACTGTGATCCCAACATCGGCTCTCCCAATAAATATAATTGAAATGTAAGCGTGTTTTTCTCAATCTCCATCACCTCTTCTTCCTACACCCATTATCGCTGTACAGACATTATAAAACACAACAGCGTTATCATAGGAAGACAATGACACAGAATGTTCAAGACTCCTGAATGCGTGAAACATCAACCCGTCTCGTTAGGGTCTAACCTTCGTGCTGGTTTGAGGTGTAGTGACTTGGGCGAGGTACTGGGATGACCCTACCCTCACCCCATCCACCCCCCACACCAATCCCCCATCCCCACTCCCACACCCCTTCCAGGCCCTAACCATCAAGCATCACTTCACCCTTCCCAGACCGGATGTTCTGTGCAAAGCCTTTAGTATTATTATTTCTGATCATATGTGTAACCTGGTATCGCAACGTGACCAACATGACACAGCAGTCACTGGTTACTAACCTACATGCTTTTCTCTCGCTCGCTCGCTCTCTCTCTCTCTACATTATATGTGGGGTTACACAATGTGTTAAAAACTACCTACGGGATGCTAAACAATCCAATCTCACACAAGGCAGTCATATGGGTCAAGGACTGATCCCTCAATTTATTTTTAGCTAAACAAGTTACAATCATGCAGACGACAGCTCAGAAACCCGTGACCTTGACTCGTCAGCATCTGTCAATTCTGACTGGTTAGCTACGTCCGGCGTAGCAGCTGACTGCGCAGTGTCACCCATTCATTGGCGCGTGAGTCGTGATCACTACCTACAAATTTTGTTAACTATGATCCCAACATCAGCTGTCCCAATAAATATCATTGAAATGTAAGCGTGTTTTTTCTCAACCTCCATCACCTCTTCTTCCTACAAAGTTACTGCAGACCTTGTAACACACAACGTCACACACCATTCATATATAAGTCAATGCGGAAAAACATAGTCTTGATACTATTATTAAATTGACTTGTTCATTATCCATGAGTTCAAGATCGTCTCACAGCCTTGAAATCAGACCTACATTATCCAAATGTAAACAGACCGAATGAGTCGATAGTGAAATAGATCCGACTTGTAACACAGTCAAACTTTCTTCTATCCAAATAAATAACATTTGAAAAATGTATGTCTGTCTACTCATTCCGTCTCGTTAGGGTCTGACCTTGTGTCTTTCCATAGCTGGAGTTTTCACTCATCAGCCATTAGTAATCGTTCGATCCAGTAGAAAAAAAACCAGAGACTGCTGACAGTGTGACAGTTTTAACCTAACGTAACGTGGAACTCATAATCTTTTCAGCAGTCCAAATAACATTATGAAAAGTAAGTGAGACTTAGTCCAGCTCAATTACATGTCTTATTATTATATAATTGTGGAATAAGCACAGATGAGTTTGGGGAGACATGTTCGCTACCTACATTTCTTCATGTGAGTTCATTTTAGTTTAAAGTTTTCCATCTTAAATTAAATACTACCATCATCACCATCATCAACAACAACTTACTGGGTGCCTTAGTCATTCAGTTTACAATTCAGTAAGTGTTTACGGAACGTGGGAATCACGTCATGTGAGATTATTTAGTTTAGTTCAAAGTTTCCTAATCTTAAAATATTATGATCATCATCATCATCAACAACAACTTATTGGGTGACTTAGACATTCAGTTTACAACTCAGTAAGTGTTTACTGAAGGTGGGAATCACTTCATATGTGATTATTTAGTTTAGTTCAAAGTTTCCTAATCTTAAAATATTATGATCATCATCATCATCAACATCAACTTACTGGGTGTCTTAGACATTCAGTTTACAACTCAGTAAGTGTTTACTGAACGTGGGAATCACTTCATATGTGATTATTTAGTTTAGTTCAAAGTTTCCTAATCTTAAAATATTACGATCATCATCATCATCAACATCAACTTACTGGATGTCTTAGACATTCAGTTTACAACTCAGTAAGTGTTTACTGAAGGTGGGAATCACTTCATGTGAGATTATTTAGTTTAGTTCAAAGTTTCCCAATCTTAAAATATTACGATCATCATCATCATCATCAACAAAAACTTATTGAGTGTCTTAGACATTCAGTTTACATCTCAGTAAGTGTTTACTGAATGTGGGAATCACTTCATATGGGATTTTTTTAGTTTAGTTTAAAGTTTTCCATCTTAAATTAAATACTAATATCATCATCCATTGTCAGCCAATTACTATTCATATCATCAAAGTCCTTTCAGTCATCAAACAAGCAGAGGTGCTGCATAAACCACTAAAGATCTGACGTATGCAAGGTACATCATTTTTTGACAATTCTGACACCAACCCACCTTAGCGATTCGACTGTGCACAACACTAGCCTAGCACTCGTATTAATTTTATTCATTCACTGTTAACTTAGCATTGTGTAAGTTTTTTTTTCACATTTCATATCGCGTGTGTAGATTTAGTTTTAACAAAAAGTGAAACACGAGAGCGTGAACTAATCGGGTTGCGATAGGAGGAAAGGCTTTGTGGACGGCTAGTCATAACTTAACATAACAGATTAGATATTTTCCATCTTAAATTAAATACTACCATCATCACCATCATCAACAACAACTTATTGGGTGCCTTAGTCATTCAGTTTACAACTCAGTAAGTGTTTACGGAACGTGGGAATCACGTCATGTGATTTTTCCATCTTAAATTAAATACTACCATCATCAACAACAACTTACTGGGTGCCTTAGTCATTCAGTTTACAACTCAGTAAGTGTTTACGGAACGTGGGAATCACGTCATGTGAGATTATTTAGTTTAGTTCAAAGTTTCCTAATCTTAAAATATTATGATCATCATCATCATCAACAACAACTTATTGGGTGACTTAGACATTCAGTTTACAACTCAGTAAGTGTTTACTGAAGGTGGGAATCACTTCATATGTGATTATTTAGTTTAGTTCAAAGTTTCCTAATCTTAAAATGTTACGATCATCATCATCATCAACATCAACTTACTGGATGTCTTAGACATTCAGTTTACAACTCAGTAAGTGTTTACTTAACGTGGGAATCACTTCATATGTGATTATTTAGTTTAGTTCAAAGTTTCCTAATCTTAAAATATTACGATCATCATCATCATCAACATCAACTTACTGGATGTCTTAGACATTCAGTTTACAACTCAGTAAGTGTTTACTGAAGGTGGGAATCACTTCATGTGAGATTATTTAGTTTAGTTCAAAGTTTCCCAATCTTAAAATATTACGATCATCATCATCATCATCAACAACAACTTATTGAGTGTCTTAGACATTCAGTTTACATCTCAGTAAGTGTTTACTGAATGTGGGAATCACTTCATATGGGATTTTTTTAGTTTAGTTTAAAATTTTCCATCTTAAATTAAATACTAATATCATCATCCATTGTCAGCCAATTACTGTTCATATCATCAAAGTCCTTTCAGTCATCAAACAAGCAGAGGTGCTGCATAAACCACTAAAGATCTGACGTATGCAAGGTACATCATTTTTTGACAATTCTGACACCAACCCACCTTAGCGATTCGACTGTGCACAACACTAGCCTAGCACTCGTATTAATTTTATTCATTCACTGTTAACTTAGCATAGTGTAAGTTTTGTTTTCACATTTCATATCGCGTGTGTAGATTTAGTTTTAACAAAAAGTGAAACACGAGAGCGTGAACTAATCGGGTTGCGATAGGAGGAAAGGCTTTGTGGACGGCTAGTCATAACTTAACATAACAGATTAGATATTTTCCATCTTAAATTAAATACTACCATCATCACCATCATCAACAACAACTTATTGGGTGCCTTAGTCATTCAGTTTACAACTCAGTAAGTGTTTACGGAACGTGGGAATCACGTCATGTGATTTTTCCATCTTAAATTAAATACTACCATCATCAACAACAACTTACTGGGTGCCTTAGTCATTCAGTTTACAACTCAGTAAGTGTTTACGGAACGTGGGAATCACGTCATGTGAGATTATTTAGTTTAGTTCAAAGTTTCCTAATCTTAAAATATTATGATCATCATCATCATCAACAACAACTTATTGGGTGACTTAGACATTCAGTTTACAACTCAGTAAGTGTTTACTGAAGGTGGGAATCACTTCATATGTGATTATTTAGTTTAGTTCAAAGTTTCCTAATCTTAAAATGTTACGATCATCATCATCATCAACATCAACTTACTGGATGTCTTAGACATTCAGTTTACAACTCAGTAAGTGTTTACTTAACGTGGGAATCACTTCATATGTGATTATTTAGTTTAGTTCAAAGTTTCCTAATCTTAAAATATTACGATCATCATCATCATCAACATCAACTTACTGGATGTCTTAGACATTCAGTTTACAACTCAGTAAGTGTTTACTGAAGGTGGGAATCACTTCATGTGAGATTATTTAGTTTAGTTCAAAGTTTCCCAATCTTAAAATATTACGATCATCATCATCATCATCAACAACAACTTATTGAGTGTCTTAGACATTCAGTTTACATCTCAGTAAGTGTTTACTGAATGTGGGAATCACTTCATATGGGATTTTTTTAGTTTAGTTTAAAATTTTCCATCTTAAATTAAATACTAATATCATCATCCATTGTCAGCCAATTACTGTTCATATCATCAAAGTCCTTTCAGTCATCAAACAAGCAGAGGTGCTGCATAAACCACTAAAGATCTGACGTATGCAAGGTACATCATTTTTTGACAATTCTGACACCAACCCACCTTAGCGATTCGACTGTGCACAACACTAGCCTAGCACTCGTATTAATTTTATTCATTCACTGTTAACTTAGCATAGTGTAAGTTTTGTTTTCACATTTCATATCGCGTGTGTAGATTTAGTTTTAACAAAAAGTGAAACACGAGAGCGTGAACTAATCGGGTTGCGATAGGAGGAAAGGCTTTGTGGACGGTTAGTCATAACTTAACATAACAGATATGATTTCACAGAGTTTTAACCTTTTGCAAGTTTTTCAGTGTTTTCTCTTCACTTGTGCTAAGTGAGTCAGACAAAACGGGTCATTTCATTATTAGCCAAGGCAATACGCTATTAGCTAGTTAGTCAAAACATATGACACGCATTATTTCACAGGAATTTTTTCTAGCAAATATGGTTCCTTTAAGAAGTTCATCACATCAAACATCAGCAGTCCGCGAAATTCTCTTTAGTCAATAATCATCCTTTACAGTATTTCTTTTCTAAAATAGCACTCCAAACATAAATGCCCATTTTTATTCACACTGTCACACTTAGTCAATAATTTGTTTTGCAGAGTGACAAGTTATGCTTAGTGACGAGATTTCATGCTGAGCATAGTTTTTAAGAGAGTTCACACTGTATTATTACGGTCACGGATCTTATGTTATGTTTATGAAGATCTTTACTTCTTATTTTCTTATTTTTACCCATTTCCCAGCACCCTGCTTTTCAGCCTTCACATATTCTTTTCAAATCAACTTGGCTTACTGTTTTTCCAGTAGATTTGTTTCACATACATATATTAATCAACTTTCAAATTCAGTTCAGTTCAGTTTCTTTCAATATCACAGCTTCGTTGTTCCCCTGTCAGTATCCAGTTCATCACCTCATATTATCAATGTCATTAATACTACTATCACCAACTATGTATCGGGTAGCTTAGGCATTCAGTTAACAACTCAGTAAGTGAAAATCACTTCATGTGAGCTCATTTTTAGTTTAGGATAAGGTTTTTCCATCGTAAAATAGTATTATCATCATGAACCAGGTATTGGACGGCTCTACCATTCAGTTTACAACTCAGTAACTGTTTACTGAACATAGATATCCCTCCATATGACCTCATTTTTTTAGTTTAAAGTTTCTCCATCGTAAAAAAAAAAAAAATATTACTATCACAAACCTTGTATTGTCAGGCTCCAGCATTCAGTTTACAACTCAGTAAGTGTTTACTGAATGCAAAATCGCTACATGTGTGGTCATTTAGTTTAAAGTTTCCCAATCTTAAAATATTACTATCATCATCAACCATACATTGACTGGCTTAGTCTTTCAGTTTACAACTCAGTGAGTGTTTACTGAACGTGGAAATTGTCACATGTGTGGGCATTTAGTTTAGTTTTAAGTTTCACAATCTTAAATTAAATACTATCATCAACCCCATATTGGACTCTCGGCATTCAGTTAACCACTCGGTAAGTGCTTACTGAACGTCGAAATCATTTCATGTGTGCCCATTTTTTCCTTGAACCCGTCTCCACTCCAAACCAGTTAGGACCTGGGGTCCGACTCGGACCGCAGGTCCGGTTTGGAGTGGAGACGGGTTCAAGTAAAAAATGGGCACACAGGAAATGATTTCGACGTTCAGTAAACACTTACGAGTGGTTAACTGAATGCCCGAGAGTCCAATACGGGGTTGATGATAGTATTTAATTTAAGATTGTGAAACTTAAAACTAAACTAAATGGCCACACATGTGACAATTTCCACGTTCAGTAAACACTCACTGAGTTGTAAACTGAAAGACTAAGCCAGTCAATGTATGGTTGATGATGATAGTAATATTTTAAGATTGGGAAACTTTAAACTAAATGACCACACATGTAGCGATTTTGCATTCAGAAAACACTTACTGAGTTGTAAACTGAATGTCGGAGCCAGCCAATACAAGGTTAGTGATAGTAATATATATATATTTTTATTTACGATGGAGAAACTTTAAACTAAAAATGAGGACACATGGAGGGATATCTATGTTCAGTAAGCAGTTACTGAGTTGTAAACTGAATGGTTGAGCCATCCAATACATGGTTGGTGATAGTAATATTTTAAGACTTGGAAACTTTAAACTAAATGACCGCACATGTAGCGATTTTGCATTCCGTAAACACTTACTGAGTTGTAAACTGAATGCTGGAGCCGGTCAATACAAGGTTTGTGATAGTAATATTTTTTTTTTTTACGATGGAGAAACTTTAAACTAAAAAATGAGGTCACATGGCGGGATATCTATGTTCAGTAAACACTTACTGAGTTGTAAACTGAATGGTAGAGCCGTCCAATACCTGGTTGATGATAATAGTATTTTACGATGGAAAAACCTTATCCTAAACTAAAAATGAGCTCACATGAAGTGATTTTTACTTACTGAGTTGTTAACTGAATGCCTGAGCTATCCAATACATAGTTGGTGATAGTAGTATTAATTGAAGATGGAAAACTTTAAACTAAACTAAGGATTGATAGAATTCTACGATCAGGTGACAAGAATTAAGCAAGAAAGAGAAGGGTGGGCGGACTGCATTTTTTTGGACTGTCGGAAAGCCTTTGACACAGTACCCCATAAAAGGTTGATGCATAAGCTGGAGGAACAGGCAGGAGTAACAGGTAGGGCGCTCCAGTGGATAAGGGAGTACCTAAGCAATAGGAAACAGAGAGTTACAGTGAGGGGTGAGACCTCAGACTGGCGTGAAGTCACCAGTGGAGTCCCACAGGGCTCTGTACTTGGACCTATCCTGTTTCTGATATACGTAAATGATCTCCCAGAGGGTATAGACTCATTCCTCTCAATGTTTGCTGACGACGCCAAAATTATGAGAAGGATTAAGACAGAGGAGGACAGCTTGAGACTTCAAGAAGACCTGGACAAGCTGCAGGAATGGTCGAACAAATGGCTGTTAGAGTTTAACCCAAGCAAATGTAATGTAATGAAGATAGGGGTAGGAAGCAGGAGACCAGATACAAGGTATCATTTGGGAGATGAAATACTTCAAGAGTCAGAGAGAGAGAAAGACCTGGGGGTTGATATCACGCCAGACCTGTCCCCTGAAGCTCATATCAAGAGGATAACATCAGCAGCATATGCCAGGTTGGCTAACATAAGAACGGCCTTTAGAAACTTGTGTAAGGAATCTTTCAGAACATTATATACCACATATGTCAGACCAATCCTGGAGTATGCGGCTCCAGCATGGAGTCCCTATCTAGTCAAGCATAAGACTAAACTGGAAAAGGTTCAAAGGTTTGCCACCAGACTAGTACCCGAGCTGAGAGGTATGAGCTACGAGGAGCGACTGCAGGAATTAAACCTCACTTCGTTGGAAGACAGAAGAGTTAGGGGGGACATGATCACCACATTCAAGATTCTCAGGGGAATCGACAGGGTTGATAAAGACAGGCTGTTTAACACAAGGGGCACACGCACTAGGGGACACAGGTGGAAGCTGAGTGCCCAAATGAGCCACAGAGATATTAGAAAGAACTTTTTTAGTGTCAGAGTGGTTGACAAATGGAATGCATTAGGAAGCGATGTGGTGGAGGCTGACTCCATACACAGTTTCAATGTAGATATGATAGAGCCCATTAGGCTCAGGAAACTGTACACCTGTTGATTGACGGTTGAGAGGCGGGACCAAAGAGCCAGAGCTCAACCCCGCAAGCACAACTAGGTGAGTACAACTAGGTGAGTACACACACACAAACACACACTAAGCAGTAGTGAAGGGGTGGCAGTAGTGAGGGTGGTGGTAGTGAAAGGATAGCAGTAGTGGAGGGGTGGCAGTAGCGGAGGGTTGCAGTAGTGGAGGGTGGCAGTTAGTGGAGGGTGTGTGATAGTGAATAGGGTGCAGTAGTGGAGGTGGCTGGCACTAGTGGAGGGTGGAGTAGTGGAGGTGAGGTGGTGCAGTAGTGAGGGGTGGCAGTATGATGAGGTGGTGCGTAGTAGGAGAGTGTGGCAGTAGTGGAGGGTGGTGAGTAGTGAAGGGTGTGGCAGTAGCGGAAGGGTGGCAGTAGTGGATGGTGGTGGAACAGTAGCAGTAGGAGGGTGGCAGTAGTGGAGGGTGGCAGTAGTGGATGTGCAAGTAGTGGAGGGTGGGCAGTATGTGAGGGTGGCAGTAGTGAAGGGGTGGCAGGAGAGAAGGGGTGGCAGTAGTGGATAGTGATGGTGAGATAGTGCAGTAGTGGTGGATAGAAGTGGAAGGGAGGGTGGCAGTAAGTTGGAGGATTGGCAGTAGTGGAGGGTAGGCAGAAGTGGAGGGTGGCAGTAGTGTAGGGTGGCAGTAGTGGAGGGTGGACAGTAGTGGAGTGTGGCAGAAGTGGAGAGGTAAAAGGGGGCAGTAGTGGAGGGTGGCAGTAGTGGAAGGGTGGCACTAGTAGATGGAAGACGGTCGCAGAAATGGAGGGGGGTAGTAGTGA
>WNGS01003461.1:0-11212 GCA_020271785.1 Procambarus virginalis | reverse complement strand
TGTGATCACAACATATACCTTATGGTCTCTTGTTCTGCCTCTGACTATCCCCCTCCCCCTCACCCCCCTCCCAAATCATTCATTCGCTCTCTCTCCGAATATACGGTTACCGAATATAAATTATTTGAAATGAATGAGACAATATAAAATAAGTAAAAGTCAAGTGCACGTGTGGACAAACAGTAATGACATTGATAATAAGAGGTCTTCAACATATTGATGCTCTGTCCACAGAGCATTCTTTCTCTCAAATCATATACACGGATGGTTCTCTACACCGCACCACGGGTGCAGCTGGAAATGCAGTTGTTCTGACAATGGGCGATGACTTGTACTTTGAGTGGGGAGTCCGTATAAACAACTGGGCCTCGACCCTTCAGAACTATTTGATTTGCTCCTTGCACTGAAATGTGTACAAGTCTTGATACATTAATTGTAAGTGACTCCTTATCATCCTTAAACGCTCTCAACTCTTTAAGACATAACTGTAGCATGCTCGTGTCCGAAGCTAGACACAAATACAACAAAATTATTGAGGATGATAACAGAGTCCATTTCATGTGGTCTCCATCTCATGTTGGCCTCCGAATGCAAGATATAGCTGATAAGTTAGCCAAAGAATCTGCCTTTAAAGGAGCCGTTGAGTGTAACCCTTGGATGAGCAATCTGAGAGCAGCAGTACACCGAGAACTTCAACAAGATCTTGTAGTTCTGAGGCGAAGTGAAATTGACACCAATAATTTCATCTATCATCATACTATCATGCAAGAGGAGCCACACATCTATGGATCATCCAATAAAATCAGCAGACTTCTAGACGTTACTACTGCTCGGCTTAGACTCGGTATGGGAACAATTATTGCGTGTTTCCATTGTGTGGGCAACACTCCACTTAGGAATGACTTGTTAAACAGGTGGAGTAGTGGATTCCCAGACACTTCACACAGTGCACTGAGTATGTCATAGGTGATGCCATCTTCACCAGGTGCAGTACTTTAACCCTTTTTTATAGCGTCCCTTACTTCCTGGGCTGTGATTGGTTCCCCATATTCGTCATCACTGGACAGTGCTCTTGTTATCCTAATTCTTCGGTCATCATGTCGCAGGAGCTGTTCCCTGCTGATTTCTGCAGGGAGGGAGGAGCATGATGCAGCATCACTCCACTTGTGAATTAGTTCTTCAGCCTTATCCTGGGGTTCTTTGTGAGCCGCAAGCCGGGCTCTGCCCCCCTTAGCTATCTGAACTTTTGCCCACACTTGTCTTGCAGATGTTTCCCGTCCAATAGAGCTAGTGAACTCAAGCTATTGCCTTTCCCGCTCCTTAATCTTCTCTTCCCTGGCTACTTGACACACAGTTTTAAACAACTCTTGGTTACTCTCAGTGGGATGTCTCTGGTACTCTCTACTCATGCCTGTTACATTTGCATTAAGCATCTTTATGTAATCATTCTCATACCGTTTTATTTTTTTCCTGTGAGGGTTACTTCGCCCAGTCGTACGGCGCGGAACTTTGAGACAGCTATCAATTTGGTGATTTAAGGTCATTAACAAATGTATCAATGTCTTCTGGGATTTAGTATTCCGTGAACCAGTCACTCATCCTCTTTATGAAGTGTGGCCTCATATCTGGTCCGAGTGATAACCTTTTTCTTTTATATGTCTCTTTCATTCTCTTGCTCCTGTCGACGGTGGTAATCAGTGCCCAGTGGTCACTACATAAACTGTGCACAATGTGTGTACTGGCATCCGTGTCCTGTGCATTCAGCAGGAGAGCATAGTCCAATCTTCCTCCTCTGAGGTGAGTTGCCTGTTCATCACCCAGGACTCTAAAATTTCCAGTTCCCCTAACATAGAGTGACAGTTTCCGTCCATTGACATTGGGCTGATGACAGTTGGCACCAAAGTGTGGGTGTCTGGCATTAAGGTCATGACTAGCAGGGTAGGTTCTTCATTAACAAATTCAGGCAGTGTATCAAGGTCAAGTTTGCTCTGTGGCACATTAGTAAAAGGTTACCCCAGTGATTCAAACTCACCCCACATGTGCAGGTCATCAATAATCTGTGTGAGAAATGTTGTTATTTACAAAAGTGATGAGACCCCCATTTTCTTTCCCCAGCGGGACGGGAGAACTTGAGATAACCACTGAATCTTGGGTTGAAGTCATCACCTACCAGCGTCTCCTGTAGCACTATGACGTTAGTTTGGTGTTCACAGGCGTACTGTATGATGCCATTAATTCTATTGCGAACTCTATTGTAGTATAGTGAGATGTTGTTCGTTGTGATTATCCATTTTGAGGTTGTTTGTCGTCAGCTGCACTATGTGTGTAATTATTATGCTCACATGTGTTATCTTGTATTCCAGGTGTTTGGTGTTACTGTGTGTACTGGTGTAACTGTGTACACTGGTATTACTGTGTGCACTGGTATTACACTGGTATTACTGTGTGTAACAGGTGTTACTGTGTACACAGGTGTTACTGTGTTCACTGGTGTTACTGTGTACGCTGGCGTTACTGTGTACACTGGTGTTACTGCGTGCACTGATGTGCTGGTGTCCTGGTTGTGTCTCCTGACGTATCTCGACAGTATGTGTTGCATCATCTTGCACCAGGCTCTGGCTTGTAGGACCTCCACTTGATGGACTCTGCTGTTGCAGGATTTTGTTGATTTGTTCCTTAGTCTTCTTAATCTGGCAGAGGGCTTTCTCAAGTTCCGTTTGCTTTTGCAATATTTGGTGGACGACTGGATGAGTTCTTATCATACGGTCTAATATTGCTGTAACACAAACCTGAGTGACGACCTCCTGGGGGTCAGGAGTGCCTGGAGAGCCTGGAGGGGGAGGCAGATAGGAGACAGTGGAGGGGTCTAATTCATTTGTATGGGTTAGGTGGTGGTGGCGTGACACCGTGGGTAGAGATTGAGGTGTGGGTGGGTGGGAGATTGAGGTGTTAAGGGGTGGGAAGGCCAAAGGGATGGGGGAGTGGTGGTGGCTGGCTACACCGCTCCTGCCCTCGGCCCATGCCTGATTGCCCACCCCACCCTGGGTTCCCCTGTTCGCTGAGTGATCTCTACCCCAGACTGTTGTCGGTTTGTTGTGAGCTGGACCCTGGGCTGGTCCTTGAACTGGACCCTGGCTTGCTGTGGTACTGTTCACCGAGCCAT
The DNA here is from genome assembly GCA_020271785.1 of Procambarus virginalis. Taxonomy (NCBI): domain Eukaryota; kingdom Metazoa; phylum Arthropoda; class Malacostraca; order Decapoda; family Cambaridae; genus Procambarus; species Procambarus virginalis. The sequence continues at coordinate 8,049 of WNGS01003461.1, read as the reverse complement.
TCCCGCCACTGTTCACTGGTCCACCTGCGGGGTTGATTCGGTCGCCTCGAGCCCCGCCAATTAGGCTTCGTGCTGCAATACCTGTTGGGTGGATGCAAGCTTAGCTAGACACTGCTTGGTGTCGTGAGAGCCACTGCAACACCCACACCTAATTGGGCTATCACACTGCCATGTTCTGTTATCCCACCGTTGACAGTTGCCACATAGGGATGGGCTGCCAATATACCTCTCTACGTTGCACGCCCTCATGTTATCTTGAGGTTATCTTGAGATGATTTCGGTGCTTTAGTGTCCCCGCGGCCCGGTCCTCGACCAGGCCTCCACCCCCAGGAAGCAGCCCGTGACAGCTGACTAACACCCAGGTACCTATTTTACTGCTAGGTAACAGGGGCATAGGATGAAAGAAACTCTGCCCATTGTTTCTCGCCGGCACCCGGGATCGAACCCGGGACCACAGGATCACAAGTCCAGTATGCTGTCCGCTCGGCCGACCGGCTCCCCTGATCTGGTACGTCAATGACTGGGGGCAGGTCTCCCTTCCACAGAGCGATTGCCTGATTTTTGGCCAGTCCCCCTGGTCCAGTGTTGCACTTGACCCAAACAATCTCTTTAAAGTCCTTGAGAAATTCCACGTCAACATGAATACTGTAGTTCTTGATTATAATTTTAGTTTGTCTTGTCCGTGGGTTTGCTTCCGCCAATTTAACATCCTTACCTTGATACTCGAGACTGGTCTCTGTGCAGTACTTCAGGGCACTGTAACCCTGCACCCGTGCACTAACATTGCCACCTACACACCTGCTCTCTATGCGATACTCTGCGCTGTGGGCGTGGGCGGCCCTCAATAATCCATCTGGACTTACCTGCTACTTTCAATCCCATTGCAGGAAAGATTAGGGTGTGCCACTCACTATCTTCGTCTTGTCGTCGTAGTTGTTGTTGTTATTGCTGCTGTTGCTGTTGCTGCTGCTGCTCACCCTGTCGCTTGTCCCGCCTCACGCTTCCTCTGTTTTGGACTAGTTTGAAGCCAGCATCATTATCATCCTCCGCTGCCCCGGAGGGCCCCAGGTGGGGACCCCCACCGAAGGACCTCCGTTTCATGATGGACTTCATCTCCAGGCCCCCTATGCCTGGCCTCCTGTTCTGATGTTAGCCAGCCTCGTGTATGCGTATGCTAGTGACTTATTTCTTTTAATGTGGGCTTCAGGAGACAGGTTTGGTGTGATATCAACTCCTAGATCTTTCTCTCTGTCCGTTTCAAGAAGGACTTCATCTCCCATTCTGTATACTGTGTCTGGCCTCCTGTTTCCACTGCCTAGTTTCATTACCTTACATTTATCTGGGTTGAACTTTAGTAGCCATTTGTTGGACAATTCCTTCAATCTGTCTAGGTCATCTTGTAGCTTCATACTGTCTTCCACCGTCTTAATCCTCCTCAATATTTTTGCATCATCAGCAAAACAATGAGAGGAATGATTCTATATTAACTGGAAGATCATTTACATATATAAGAAACAGTATGGATCCAAGGACTGAACCCTGCGGGACACCACTGGTGACGTCTCGCCAATCTGAGACCTCACCCCTCACAGTGACTTGCTGTCTTCTGTTACTTAGGTACTCCCTTACCCAATGGAGTACCTTCCCTTTCACTCCTGCCTGCATCTGCAGCTTTCGCACTAGTCTCTGGTGTCGCACTGTGTCAAAGGCTTTCTGGCAATCCAAAAATATGCAGTCTGCCTACCCCTGTCTTTCTTGTCTGATTTTTGTTGCTTGATCGTAGAATTCAATTCATCCTGTGAGGAATGACTTGCCATTCCTGAAACCATGTTGGTGTTGTGTCACAAAGTTCCTTCCTTTCAGATGTTCAACTATCTTTTATCACACAATTTTCTCTATTAACTTGCATGGTATGCAAGTTAGGGACACTGGCCTGTAGTTCAGTGCCTCCTGTCTATCCCCCTTCTTGTATATCGGACTACGTTTGCCATCCTCCAAATTTTTGGCAGTTCACCTGTTACCAGTGATTTGTTATACACCATGGAGAGTGGCAGGCACAGTGTTTCTGCTTCTTCCTTTAGTATCCATGACGATATACCATCCAGGCCTATAGCCCTTGTTACATCCAACTCTAGCCAAAACTGCCTTATATCCCAAATGGTAATCTCAAATTCCTATACCTACTGCGATTACTGCTCTTTTCCTCTCTATCAGTCAGCTAGTGCACTTTGCTGCTTCCTGAGAAGTAGCAACTTTCGTGGCAATTTCCTGTACGGCAGAGACAACTTTCGGGGTCCTTCTAAACTGGCCTGCAATTGAGGGTTGTATTGTAGAAGTCCCTTCTCTAGATACATTACCATCTTCCTGAGGGCTGGATCATGTCTGTAATTGGGGATTCTCTTTCAAACTTTCAATCTCCTTCCTTGCCTCAGTCAATTCATCCTGCAGGTTGGCTAACTTTTCCCCCTATTTCCTGTAGTTCCTCCCTGACTTCTCTCAACGTTTAAAAGAGTACATCCTGAAGCGAGACATCTTGTCCTTCTCCTCCCTCTGTGTTACGTCTTCCCCTGCCATGTGTGTTTCCTATTTCAATTCTCCAATCCAAAGTACTCACCAAATTGTGCTTGCGGGGTTGAGCTCTGGCTCTTTTGTCCAGCCTCTCAACCGTCAATCAACTTGTGTACAGGTTCTTGAGCCCATTGGGCTCTATCAAATCTACACTTGAAACTGTGTATGGAGTCAGCCTCCACCACATCACTGCCTAATGTATTTTATTTGTCAACCACTCTGACACTAAAAAGTTCTTTCTAATATCTCTGTGGCTTGTTTGGGCACTCAGTTTCCACCTGTGTCCCCTAGTGCATGTGCCCCTTGTGTTAAATAGCCTGTTAACACTAAATCTACCCAATCAATGTCCTTGAAAATCTTGAATGTGGTGATCATGTCACCTCCTAACTCTTCTGTCTTCCAAAGAGGTGAGGTTTAATTCCCGTAGTCTCTCCTTGTAGCTCATACCACTCAGTTCGGGTACTAGTCTAGTGGCAATCCTTTGAACCTTTTCCAGTTTAGTCTTATGCTTGACTAGATATGGACTCCATGCTGGGGCTGCATACTCCAGGATTGGCCTGACATATGTGGTATACAAAGTTCTGAATGATTCTTTACACAAGTTTCTGAATGCCGTGAGTATGTTGGCCAGCCTGGCATATGCCGCTGATGTTATCCTCTTGATATGTGCTGCAGGAGATAGGTCTGGCGTGATATCAATCCCCAAGTCTTTTTCTTTCTCTGACTCCTGAAGAATTTCCTCTCCCAGATGGTACCTTGTATCTGGCCTCCTGCTCCCTACAGCTGTCATTACATTACATTTGGTTGGGTTAAACTCTAACAACCATTTGTTCGACCATTCCTTCAGCTTGTCTAGGTCTTCTTGAAGACTCAAACAGTCCTCTTCTGTTTTAATCCTTCTCATAATTTTGGCATCGTCCGCAAACATTGAGAGAAATGAATCGATACCCTCCGGGAGATCATTTACATATATATCAGAAACAAGATAGGACCGAGTACAGAGCCCTGTGGGACTCCACTGGTGACTTCACGCCAATCGGAGGTCACACCCCTCACCGTAACTCTCTGCTTCCTATTGCTTAGGTACTCCCTTATCCACTGGAGCACCTTACCAGCTACACCTGCCTGTCTCTCCAGCTTATGTACCAGCCTCTTATGCGGTACTGTGTCAAGGCTTTCCGACAATCCAAGAAAATGCAATCTGCCCAGCCCTCTCTTTCTTGCTTAATCTTTGTCACCTGATCGTAGAATTCTATCAAGCCTGTAAGGCAAGATTTACCCTCCCTGAACCCATGTTGGCGATTTGTCACGAAGTCCCTTCTCTCCAGATGTGTTACCATTTTTTTCTCACGATCTTCTCCATCACCTTGCATGGTATACAAGTCAAGGACACTGGCCTGTAGTTCAGTGCCTCTTGCCTGTCGCCCTTTTTGTATATTGGGACCACATTCGCCTCCTTCCATATTTCTGGTAGGTGTCCCGTCTCCAGTGACTTACTATACACTATGGAGAGTGGCAAGCAAAGTGCCTCTGCACACTCTTTCAGTATCCAAGGTGAGATCCCGTCTGGCCCAACAGACTTTCTAACATCCAGATCCAGCAGGTGTCTCTTGACCTCCTCTCTCGTAATTTCGAACTCTTCCAAGCCGCCTGGTTTACCTCCCCTTCTCCTAGCACAGTGACCTCAACTTGTTCTATTGTGAAGACCTCCTGGAACCTCTTGTTGAGTTCTTCGCACACCTCTTTGTCATTCTCTGTATACCTGTCCTCGCCTGTTTAAGTTTCATCACCTGTTCTTTCACTGTTGTTTTCCTTCTGATGTGACTGTGGAGTAGCTTTGGTTCGGTCTTGTCTTTGTTTGCTATATCATTTTCAAAACTTTTCTCTGCTTCTCTTCTCACCCTGACGTACTCATTCCTGGTTCTCTGGTATCTCTCTCTGCTTTCTGGTGTTCTGTTATTCCGGAAGTTCCTCCACGCCCTTTTGTTCAGTTTCTTCGCTTCCATACATGCCCTATTATACCATGGATTCTTCTGTTGCTTCTTGGATTTTTTCCTTTGGGTCGGGATGAACCTGTTTACTTCCTCCTGACACTTTGGGTAACATAGTCCATCATACCCTGTACAGACTTATCTCTGAGGTCTGTGTCCCAAGGTATTTCACTTAGGAAACTCCTCATCAGTTCATAATTCCCCTTGCGGTATGCCAGCCTTTTGATTCCTAGTTCTTTATTGGGGAAGATAATTCCTAGCTCTACCAGGTACTCAAAGTTCAACCACTGTGGTCACTCATTCCCAAGGGTGCTTCCATCTTAACTTCCCTTATATCCCACTCATTTAGGGTAAATATCAAATCAAGCATTGCTGGTTCATCTTCTCCTCTCATTCTTTTTGGATCCTTGACGTTTGTGTGTGTATGTGTGTGTGTGTGGTGTGTGTGTACTCACCTAGTTGTACTCACCTAGTTGTGCTTGCGGGGGTTGAGCTCTGGCTCTTTGGTCCCGCCTCTCAACCGTCAATCAACAGGTGTACAGGTTCCTGAGCCTATTGGGCTCTATCATATCTACACTTGAAACTGTGTATGGAGTCAGCCGACACCACATCGCTTCCTAATGCATCCATTTGTCAACCACTCTGACGCTAAAAAAGTTCGTTCTAATATCTCTGTGGCTCATTTGGCACTCAGTTTCCACCTGTGTCCTTAGTGCGTGTGCCCCTTGTGTTAAACAGCCTGTCTTTATCAACCCTGTCGATTCTCCTGAGAATCTTGAATGTGGTGATCATGTCCCCCCTAACTCTTCTGTCTTCCAACGAAGTGAGGTTTAGTTCCCGTAGTCTCTCCTCGTAGCTCATACCTCTCAGCTCGGGTACTAGTCTGTGGCAAACCTTTGAACCTTTTCCAGTTTAGTCTTATGCTTACTAGATATGGACTCCATGCTGGAGCCGCATACTCCAGCATTGGTCTGACATATATGGTATATAATGTTCTGAAAGATTCCTTACACAAGTTTCTAAAGGCCGTTCTTATGTTAGCCTACCTGGCATATGCTGCTGATGTTATCCTCTTGATATGAGCTTCAGGGGACAGATCTGGCGTGATATCAACCCTCAGGTCTTTCTCTCTCTCTGACTCTTGAAGTATTTCATCTCCCCAAATGGTACCTTGTATCTGGTCTCCTGCTTCCTACCCATCTTCATTACATTACATTTGCTTGGGTTAAACTCTTACAGCCATTTGTTCGACATTCCTACAGCTTGTCCAGGTACAAGAGAGTGCTTGTGTGTGTGTACTCACCTATTTGTACTCACCCATTTGTGCTTGCGGGGGTTGAGCTTTGCTCTTTGGTCCCGCCCTCAACTGTCAATCAACTGGTGTACAGGTTCCTGAGCCTATTGGGATCTATCAAATCTACATTTAAACTGTGTATGGAGTCAGCCTCCACCACATCACTGCCTAATGCATTCCATCCGTTAACTACTCTGACACTGAAAAAGTTCCTTCTAACGTCCCTGTGTTCATGTGGGTACTCAGTTTCCACCTGTGTCCCCTTGTTCACGTCCCGCCAGTGTTGAATAGTTCATCTTTGTTTACCCGGTCAATTCCCTGAGGATTTTGTAGGTTGTGATCATGTCCCCTCCTACTATTCTGTCTTCCAGTGTCGTAGGTGCATTTCTGCAGCCTTTCCTCGTAACTCATGCCTCTTATTTTGGGACTTGTCTAGTAGCATACCTTTGGATTTTCTAGCTTCGTCTTGTGCTTGACAAGGTACGGGATCCATGCTGGGGCCGCATACTCCAGGAATGGTCTTACATATGTGGTGTACAAGATTCTGAATGATTCCTTACACAGGTCCTGAACGCTGTTTCTGATGTTAGCCAGCCTCGCATATGCCTCAGACGTTATTCTTTTATGTGGGCTTCAGGAGACAGGTTTGGGTGTGATATCAATTCCTAGATCTTTCTCTCTGTCTGTTTCATTAAGTATTTCATCTCCTATTCTGTATCCTGTGTCTGGCCTCCTGTTTCCACTGCCTAGTTTCATTACTTTGCATTTACTCGGGTTGAACTTCAACAGCCTTTGTTGGACCATTCACTCAGTCTGTCTAGGTCATCTTGTAGCCTCCTACTATCATCCTCTGTTTCAATCCTCCTCAAAATTTTTGCATCATCGGCAAACATTGAGAGAAACGAATCTACACCCTCTGGGAGATCATTTACATATACCAAACAGTATAGGTCCCAGGACTGACCCTTGCGGGACTCCACTTGTAACGTCTCGCCAATCTGAGCCCCTCACCCCTCACACACCCCTGTGTGTACTCACCTATATGTGTCTGCAGGATCGAGCATTGACTCTTGGATCCCGCCTTTCGAGCATCATTGTTTACAGCAATGACTCCTGTCCCATTTCCCTATCATACCTGGTTTTAAAATTATGAATAGTATTTGCTTCCACAACCTGTTCCTTGAGTGCATTCCATTTTCCCACTACTCTCACGCTAAAAGAAAACTTCCTAACATCTCTGTGACTCATCTGAGTTTCCAACTTCCATCCATGTCCCCTCGTTCTGTTACTATTCCGTGTGAACATTTCGTCTATGTCCACTCTGTCAATCCCTCTGAGTATTTTATACGTTCCTATCATGTCCCCTCTCTCCCTTCTTCTTTCTAGTGTCGTAAGGCACAGTTCCCTCAGGCGCTCCTCATACCCCATCCCTCGTAGCTCAGGGACGAGTCTCGTTGCAAACCTCTGAACCTTTTCCAGTTTCATTATATGCTTCTTCAGATGGGGACTCCATGATGAGGCGGCATACTCTAAGACTGGCCTCACGTAGGCAGTGTAAAGCGCCCTAAATGCCTCCTTGCTTAGGTTTCTGAATGATGTTCTAACTTTTGCCAGTGTCGAGTACGCTGCTGTCGTTATCCTATTTATATGTGCCTCAGGAGATAGATTAGGTGTTACGTCCACACCCAGGTCTCTCTCGCGCGTCGTCACAGGTAGACTGTTCCCCTTCATTGTGTACTGACCCTTTGGTCTCCTATCTCCTAGTCCCATTTCCAAAACTTTACATTTGCTCGTGTTGAATTCCAATAGCCATTTCTCTGACCATCTCTGCAACCTGTTCAGGTCTTCTTGGAGGATCCTGCAATCCTCATCTGTCACAACTCTTCTCATCACTTTGCGTCATCCGCAAACATCGACATGTAGGACTCTACACCCGTAAACATATCGTTAACATATACAAGAAATAGAATTGGTCCAGTACCGATCCTTGTGGTACTCCACTTGTTACTGTTCGCCAGTCCGACTTCTCGCCCCTTACCGTAACTCTTTGGCTCCTTCCTGTTAGGTAGTTCCTTATCCATGCTAGGACCTTTCCCCTACCCCCGCCTGCCTCTCGAGTTTGAACAGCAGTCTCATGTGCGGTACTGTATCAAAGGCTTTTTGGCAGTCCAAAATATGCAGTCTGCCCAACCATCT
>WNGS01003458.1:42339-55170 GCA_020271785.1 Procambarus virginalis | reverse complement strand
CATATGTCCCTTCGCTGTCTAGACACATGTGTCCCTCGCTGTTTAGACACATGTGTCCCTCGCCCTCTAAACACATGTGTCCCCTCACTGTCTAGACACACGTGTCTCCTTGCTGTCTAGACACATGTGTCCCCTCGCTGTCTAGACACACGTGTCCCTTTGCTGTCTAGACACATGTGTCCCCTCGATGTCTAGACACATGTGTACCCTCGTTGTTTAGACACACGTGTCCCCTCGCTGTCTAGACACATGTGTCCCCTTGCTGTCTGAACACATGTGTCTCCTTGCTGTCTAGACACGTGAGTTCCCTCGCTGTCTCGATACATGTGTCCCTCGCTGTCTAGACACACGTGTCCCAATGCTGTCTAGACCCATGTGTCCCCTCGCTGTCTAGACACACGTGTTCCCTTTACTGTCTAGACACATGTGTCCCTCGCTGTCTACACACATGTGTCCCTCGCTGCCTAAACACATGTGTCCCCTCGCTCTCTAGACACATGTGTCCCCTTGCTGTTTAGACACACGTGTCTCCTTGCTGTCTAGACACATGTGTCCCCTTGCTGTCTAGAGACATGTGTCCCCTCGCTGTCTAGACACATGTGTCCCCTCGCTATCTAGACACATGTGTCCCCTCGCTGTTTAAACACATGTGTCCCCTCGCTGTCAAGACACACGTGTCCCCTTGCTGTCTAGACACATATGTCCCTTCGCTGTCTAGACACATGTGTCCCTCGCTGTTTAGACACATGTGTCCCTCGCCCTCTAAACACATGTGTCCCCTCACTGTCTAGACACACGTGTCTCCTTGCTGTCTAGACACATGTGTCCCCTCGCTGTCTAGACACACGTGTCCCTTTGCTGTCTAGACACATGTGTCCCCTCGATGTCTAGACACATGTGTACCCTCGTTGTTTAGACACACGTGTCCCCTCGCTGTCTAGACACATGTGTCCCTCGCTGTCTAAACACATGTTTCCCCTCGCTGCCTAGACACACGTGTCTCCTTGCTGTCTAGACGCACGTTTCCCCTCGCAGTCCAGACACATGTGTCCCCCTCGCTGTCTAGACACATGTGTCCCTCGCTGTCTAAACACATGTGTCCCCTCGCTGTCTGGACACACGTGTCCCCTCGCTATCTAGACTCACATTTCCCCTCGCTGTCCAGACACATGTGTCCCCTCGCTGTCTAGACATATGTGTCCCCTTGCTGTCGAGACACATGTGTCCCCTTGTTGTCTAGACACATGTATCCCCTCGCTGTTTAGACACATGTGTCCCCCAGCTGACTAGACCCATGTGTCCCCTCGCTGTCTAGACACATGCCTCCCCTTGCTGTTTAGACACATATGTCCCACTGCTGTCTAGACCCATGTGTTCGCTTCCTCTCGAGACACACGTGTCCCCTTGCTGTCTAGACACACGAGTCCCCTTGTTGTCTCGACACATGTGTCCCCTAGCTGTCTAGACACATGTGTTCCTTCGCTGTCTAGACACATGTGTCCCCTAACTCTCTAGACACATGTGTCTCCTTGCTGTCTAGACACACGTGTCCCATTGCAGTCTAGACACACATGTCCCCTCGCTGTCAAGAGACATGTGTCCCCTCGCTTTTTAGACACATGTGTCCCCTTGCTGTCTAGACCCATGTTTCCCTCACTGTCTAGACACATGTGTCCTCTCGCTGTTTGGACCCATGTGTCTCCCTCGCTGTCTAGACATATGTGTCCCCTTGCTGTCTGAACACATGTGTCTCCTTGCTGTCTAGACACGTGAGTCCCCTCGCTGTCTCGATACATGTGTCTCTCGCTGTCTAGACACATGTGTCCCTCGCTGTCTAGACCCATGTGTCTCCTTGCTGTCAAGACACACGTGTCCTCTTTCTCTCTAGACACATGTTTCACATCGCTGTCTAGACACATATGTCCCCTCGCAGTCTAGACAAATGTGTCCCTTCGCTATCTAGACACATGCGTCTCCTCGCTGTTTAGACACATGTGTCCCCTTACTGTTTGGACACATGTGTCCCCTCACTGTCTAGACACATGTGTCCCCTTGCTGTCTGAACACATGTGTCTCCTTGCTGTCTAGACACGTGAGTTCCCTCGCTGTCTCGATACATGTGTCCCTCGCTGTCTAGACACACGTGTCCCAATGCTGTCTAGACCCATGTGTCCCCTCGCTGTCTAGACACACGTGTTCCCTTTACTGTCTAGACACATGTGTCCCTCGCTGTCTACACACATGTGTCCCTCGCTGCCTAAACACATGTGTCCCCTCGCTCTCTAGACACATGTGTACCCTCGCTGTCTAGACACATGTGTTCCCTTGCTGTCTAGCAATCCGTCCTCGCAAATTTAATAAGTCAATATTGACTTATTAGTTGCGTGCATAGGTGACATACTTAACATAATAGTTTCCCTTGAAAATCTTCATAGAAAACACCGACCTTACCTAACCTTGTTAGTATGTTAAAATAAGCATCTTACAGCTTCGTAATTACAACTGTTACTTAACCTATTATAGGTATAGGTTAGGTAATAATTGTAATTACGAAGCAATAAGATGCTTGTCTTAACATACTAACAAGGTTAGGTAAGGTCGGTGTTTTCTATGAAGCTTTTCATGGGAAACTATTAAGTTAAGTATGTCACCTATGCACATATTTAATAAGTCAATATTGACTTATTAAATTTGCGAGGACGGGTTGTGTCTAGACACACGTTTCTCCCTCGCTGTCTAGACACACGTGTCCCAATGCAGTCTAGACACATGTGTCCCTCGCTGTCTACACACATGTGTCCCTCGCTGTCTAAACACATGTGTCCCCTCGCTCTCTAGACACATGTGTCCCCTTGCTGTCTAGACACACGTGTCCCCTTGCTGTCTACACACATGTGTCCCCCTTGCTGTCTAGACACATGTGTCCCCTCGCTGTCTAGACACATGTGTCCCCTCGCTATCTAGACACATGTGTCCCCTCGCTGTTTACACACATGTGTCCCCTCGCTGCTTAGACACATATGTCCCCATACTGCCTAGACACACGTGTCCCCTTGCAGTCCAGACACATGTGTCCCCTCGCTGTTTAAACACATGTGTCCCCTCGCTGTCAAGACACACGTGTCCCCTTGCTGTCTAGACACATATGTCCCTTCGCTGTCTAGACACATGTGTCCCCTAGCTGTCAAGACACATGTGTTCCTTCGCTATCTAGACACATGTGTCCCCTCGCTCTCTAGACACATGTGTCTCCTTGCTGTCTAGACACACGTGTCCCCTTGCCGTCTAGACACACATGTCCCCTCGCTGTCAAGAGACATGTGTCCCCTCGCTTTTTAGACACATGTGTCCCCCTGCTGTCTAGACCCATGTTTCCCTCACTGTCTAGACACATGTGTCCTCTCGCTGTTTGGACACATGTGCACCTCCTGCTGTCTAGATCAATGTGTCACTTTGCTGTCTAGGCACATGTGACCCCTTGCTGTTTGGACCCATGTGTCTCCCTCGCTGTCTAGACACATGTGTCCCCTTGCTGTCTGAACACATGTGTCTCCTTGCTGTCTAGACACGTGAGTTCCCTCGCTGTCTCGATACATGTGTCCCTCGCTGTCTAGACACACGTGTCCCAATGCTGTCTAGACCCATGTGTCCCCTCGCTGTCTAGACACGCGTGTTCCCTTTACTGTCTAGACACATGTGTCCCTCGCTGTCTACACACATGTGTCCCTCGCTGCCTAAACACATGTGTCCCCTCGCTCTCTAGACACATGTGTCCCCTTGCTGTTTAGACACACGTGTCTCCTTGCTGTCTAGACACATGTGTCCCCTTGCTGTCTAGAGACATGTGTCCCCTCGCTGTCTAGACACATGTGTCCCCTCGCTATCTAGACACATGTGTCCCCTCGCTGTTTAAGCACATGTGTCCCCTCGCTGTCAAGACACACGTGTCCCCTTGCTGTCTAGACACATATGTCCCTTCGCTGTCTAGACACATGTGTCCCTCGCTGTTTAGACACATGTGTCCCTCGCCCTCTAAACACATGTGTCCCCTCACTGTCTAGACACACGTGTCTCCTTGCTGTCTAGACACATGTGTCCCCTCGCTGTCTAGACACACGTGTCCCTTTGCTGTCTAGACACATGTGTCCCCTCGATGTCTAGACACATGTGTACCCTCGTTGTTTAGACACACGTGTCCCCTCGCTGTCTAGACACATGTGTCCCCTTGCTGTCTGAACACATGTGTCTCCTTGCTGTCTAGACACGTGAGTTCCCTCGCTGTCTCGATACATGTGTCCCTCGCTGTCTAGACACACGTGTCCCAATGCTGTCTAGACCCATGTGTCCCCTCGCTGTCTAGACACACGTGTTCCCTTTACTGTCTAGACACATGTGTCCCTCGCTGTCTACACACATGTGTCCCTCGCTGCCTAAACACATGTGTCCCCTCGCTCTCTAGACACATGTGTCCCCTTGCTGTTTAGACACACGTGTCTCCTTGCTGTCTAGACACATGTGTCCCCTTGCTGTCTAGAGACATGTGTCCCCTCGCTGTCTAGACACATGTGTCCCCTCGCTATCTAGACACATGTGTCCCCTCGCTGTTTAAACACATGTGTCCCCTCGCTGTCAAGACACACGTGTCCCCTTGCTGTCTAGACACATATGTCCCTTCGCTGTCTAGACACATGTGTCCCTCGCTGTTTAGACACATGTGTCCCTCGCTGTCTAAACACATGTGTCCCCTCACTGTCTAGACACACGTGTCTCCTTGCTGTCTAGACACATGTGTCCCCTCGCTGTCTAGACACACGTGTCCCTTTGCTGTCTAGACACATGTGTCCCCTCGATGTCTAGACACATGTGTACCCTCGTTGTTTAGACCACGTGTCCCCTCGCTGTCTAGACACATGTGTCCCTCGCTGTCTAAACACATGTTTCCCCTCGCTGCCTAGACACACGTGTCTCCTTGCTGTCTAGACGCACGTTTCCCCTCGCAGTCCAGACACATGTGTCCCCCTCGCTGTCTAGACACATGTGTCCCTCGCTGTCTAAACACATGTGTCCCCTCGCTGTCTGGACACACGTGTCCCCTCGCTATCTAGACTCACATTTCCCCTCGCTGTCCAGACACATGTGTCCCCTCGCTGTCTAGACATATGTGTCCCCTTGCTGTCGAGACACATGTGTCCCCTTGTTGTCTAGACACATGTATCCCCTCGCTGTTTAGACACATGTGTCCCCCAGCTGACTAGACCCATGTGTCCCCTCGCTGTCTAGACACATGCCTCCCCTTGCTGTTTAGACACATATGTCCCACTGCTGTCTAGACCCATGTGTTCGCTTCCTCTCGAGACACACGTGTCCCCTTGCTGTCTAGACACACGAGTCCCCTTGTTGTCTCGACACATGTGTCCCCTAGCTGTCTAGACACATGTGTTCCTTCGCTGTCTAGACACATGTGTCCCCTAACTCTCTAGACACATGTGTCTCCTTGCTGTCTAGACACACGTGTCCCATTGCAGTCTAGACACACATGTCCCCTCGCTGTCAAGAGACATGTGTCCCCTCGCTTTTTAGACACATGTGTCCCCCTGCTGTCTAGACCCATGTTTCCCTCACTGTCTAGACACATGTGTCCTCTCGCTGTTTGGACACATGTGCACCTCCTGCTGTCTAGATCAATGTGTCACTTTGCTGTCTAGGCACATGTGACCCCTTGCTGTTTGGACCCATGTGTCTCCCTCGCTGTCTAGACACATGTGTCCCCTTGCTGTCTGAACACATGTGTCTCCTTGCTGTCTAGACACGTGAGTCCCCTCGCTGTCTCGATACATGTGTCCCTCGCTGTCTAGACACATGTGTCCCTCGCTGTCTAGACCCATGTGTCTCCTTGCTGTCAAGACACACGTGTCCTCTTTCTCTCTAGACACATGTTTCACATCGCTGTCTAGACACATATGTCCCCTCGCAGTCTAGACAAATGTGTCCCTTCGCTATCTAGACAAATGCGTCTCCTCGCTGTTTAGACACATGTGTCCCCTTACTGTTTGGACACATGTGTCCCCTCGCTGTCTAGACACATGTGTCCTCTTGCTGTCTAAACACATGTGTCCACTTGCTGTACAGACACATGTGTCTCCCAGCTGTCTCGACACATGTGTCCCTCGCTGTCTAGACACAAGTGTCCCTCGCTGTCTAGACACATGAGTCCCCTCGCTGTTTAGACACATGTGTCCCCTTGCTGTCTAGAAACACGTGTCCCCTTACTGTCAAGACACATTTTTCCCATCGCTGTCTAGACACATATGTCCCCTCGCTTTCTAGACACATGTGTCCCCTCGCTATCTAGACACATGTGTCCCCTCGCTGTTTAGACACATGTGTCCCCTTGCTGTCTAGACACACGTGTCCCTTTGCTGTCTAAACAATTGTGTCCCCTTGCTGTCTAGACGCATGTGTTTCTTTGCTTTCTAGCACACGTGTCCCCTTGCTGTCTAGACACATGTGTCCCTCGCTGTCTAGACACAGTGTCCCTCGCTGTCTAGACACATGTGTCCCCTTGCTGTCTAGACACATGTGTCTCCTCACTGTCTAGACACATGTGTCCCCCTGCTGTTTAGATTTGTGTGTCCCAATACTGTCTTGACACACATATCCCCTTGCTCTCTAGACACATGTGCCCCCTTGCTGTTTAGACACACGTATCCCCTTGCGGTCTAGACACATGTGTCCCCTCATTCTCTTGACACATGTGTCCCCTCGCTGTTTAGACACATGTGTCTCCCTGCTGTCTAGACCCATGTGTCCCCCACGCTGTCTAGACACATGTGTCCCTTCGCTGTTTAGACACATGTGTCCCACTGCTGTCTAGACCCATGTCTCCCCTTGCTGTCTAGACACACGTGTCCCCATGCTGTCTTGACACATGTGTCCCCTTGCTGTCCAGACACCGGTGTCCGCTCGCTGACTAGACACATGTGTCCCATGCTGTCTAGACATACGTGTCCCCTCGCTGTCTAGACACATGTGTCCCCTCGCTTGCTAGACACATGTGTCCCTTCGTCATTAGACACACGTGTCCCCTCGCTGTTTAGACACATGTGTCCTCCTGCTGTCTAGACCCATGTATCTCTTCTGTCTAGGCACACGTGTCCCTTTGCTTTCTAAACACATGTGTCCCCTTATTGTCTAGACACATGTGTCCCCCCTTGCTGACTAGACACATGTGTTCCTTCGCTGTCTACACACATGTGTCCCATTGCTATCTAGACACATGTGTCCCCCCTGCTGTCTAGATTTATGTGTCCTCATACTCTCTAGACACAGGTGTCCCCTTGCTGTCTAGACACACATGTCCCCTTGCTGTCTAGCAACATGTGTCCCCTTGCTGTCTAGACACACGTGTCCCCTTGCTGTCTAGACACATGTGTCCCCTTGCTGTTTAGACACACGTGTCCCCTCGCTGTCTAGACACATGTGTCCCCTGGCTCTGTAGACACATGTCTCCCTTCGCTGTTTAGACACATGTGTCCCCCTGCTGTCTAGACCCATGTGTCCCCTCGCTGTCTAGACACATGTGTCCCCTCGCTGTCTAGACACATGTGTCCCCTTGCTGTTTAGACACACGTGTTCCCTTGCTGTCTAGACACATATGTCCCCTGGCTCTGTAGACACATGTTGCCCCTCGCTGTTTAGACACATGTATCCCCCTGCTGTCTAGACCCATGTGTCCCCTCACTGTCTAGACACATGTGTCCCTTCGCTGTTTAGACGCATGTGTCTCATTGCTGTCTAGACCCATGTGTCCCCTTGCTGTCTAGACACACGTGTCCCCTTGCTGTCTAGACACATGTGTCTTCTTGCCGTCTAGACACACGTGTGCCCCTTTGTTGTGTAGACGCATGTGTCCCCTCGCCCTATAGACTCATGTGTAACCTTGCTGTCAAGACACATGTGTCCCCTCGCTGTCTAGACACATGTGTCCCCTCGCTGTTTAGACACATGTGTCCCCCCTGCTGTCTAGACCCATGTGTCCCCTCACTGTGTAGACACATGTGTCCTTTCGTTCTTTAGACACATGTGCCCTACTGCTGTCTAGACCAATGTGTCCGCTTGCTGTCTAAGCACATGTGTCCCCTTGCTCTCTAGTCACATGTGTCCTCCTCGCTGTCTAGACACATGTGTCCCCTCGCTGTCTAGACACATGTGTTCCCTCGCTGTTTAGACACATGTGTCCTCCTACTTTATAGACCCATGTGTCCCCTCGCTCTCTAGACACATGTGTCTCCCTCGCAGTTTAGATACATGTGTCCCCCTACTGTCTAGACCCATGTATCCTCCTGTTGTCTAGACACACGTGTTCCATTGCTGATTTGACACATGTGTCTCCTTGCTGTCCAGACACTAGTGTCCATCGCTGTCTAGACACATGTGTCCCCTTGCTTCCAAGACACGTATCACCTTGCTGTCTAGATATATGTGTCCCCTCGCTGTCTAGACACATGTAGCCCCCTCGCTATCAAAACACATGTGTCCCCTCGCTTTTTAGACACACGAGTACCCTTGCGATCTTGACACACGTGTCCTCCTTTGTTGTGTAGACGCATGTGTCCCCTCGCCTTATAGACACATGTGTAACCTTGCTGTCAAGACACATGTGTCCCCTCGCTGTCTAGACACATGTGTCCCCTTGCTTCCTAGACACGTATCACCTTGCTGTCTAGATATATGTGTCCCCTCGCTGTCTAGACACATGTAGCCCCCTCGCTATCAAGACACATGTGTCCCCTTGCTGTTTAGACACACGAGTACCCTTGCGATCTTGACACACGTGTCCCCTTTCTGTCCAGACACATTTGTCCCCTCGCTGTCTAGACACATGTGTCCCCTTGCTGTCTAGACACACGTGTCCCTTTCTATTTAGACACATATGTCCCCTCGCTGTTTAGACACATGTGTCCCTCTGCTGTCTAGACCTATGTGTCCCCTCGCTGTCTAAACACATGTGGCCCCTCGCTGTTTAGACATGTGTGTCCCCCTCCTGTTTAGACCCATGTGTCCCCTTGCTGTCTAGACACACGTGTTCCCCTTTGCTGTATAGACGCATGTGTCCCCTCGCTGTATAGACACATGTGTCCCCTTCCTGTCAAGACACATGTGTCCCCTCGCTGTCAAGACACATGTGTCCCCTCGCTGTCTAGACACATGTGTCCCCTCGCTGTTTATACATATGTGTACCCCTGCTGTCTAGACCCATGTGTCCCCTTACTGTCTAGACACACGTGTCCCCTCGCTGTCTAGACACATGTGTCCCTTCGCTGTTTAGACACATGTGTCTCATTGATGTCTAGACCCATGTGTCCCCTTGCTGTCTAGACACACGTGTCCCCTTGCCTTCTAGACACATGTGTCTTCTTGCTGTCTAGACACACGTGTGCCCCTTTGTTGTGTAGACGCATGTGTCCCCTCGCCCTATAGACACATGTGTAACCTTGCTGTCAAGACACATGTGTCCCCTCGCTGTCTAGACACATGTGTCCCCTTACTGTTTGGACACATGTGTCCCCTCGCTGTCTAGACACATGTGTCCTCTTGCTGTCTAAACACACGTGTCCACTTGCTGTACAGACACATGTGTCTCCCAGCTGTCTCGACACATGTGTCCCTCGCTGTCTAGACACAAGTGTCCCTCGCTGTCTAGACACATGAGTCCCCTCGCTGTTTAGACACATGTGTCCCCTTGCTGTCTAGAAACACGTGTCCCCTTACTGTCAAGACACATTTTTCCCATCGCTGTCTAGACACATATGTCCCCTCGCTTTCTAGACACATGTGTCCCCTCGCTATCTAGACACATGTATCCCCTCGCTGTTTAGACACATGTGTCCCCTTGCTGTCTAGACACACGTGTCCCTTTGCTGTCTAAACAATTGTGTCCCCTTGCTGTCTAGACGCATGTGTTTCTTTGCTTTCTAGACACACGTGTCCCCTTGCTGTCTAGACACCTGTGTCACCTCGCTGTCTAGACACATGTGTCCCCTGCTGTCTAGACACATGTGTCTCCTCACTGTCTAGACACATGTGTCCCCCTGCTGTTTAGATTTGTGTGTCCCAATACTTTCTTGATACACATATCCCCTTGCTCTCTAGACACATGTGCCCCCTTGCTGTTTAGACACACGTATCCCCTTGCGGTCTAGACACATGTGTCCCCTCATTCTCTTGACACATGTGTCCCCTCGCTGTTTAGACACATGTGTCTCCCTGCTGTCTAGACCCATGTGTCCCCCACGCTGTCTAGACACATGTGTCCCTTCGCTGTTTAGACACATGTGTCCCACTGCTGTCTAGACCCATGTCTCCCCTTGCTGTCTAGACACACGTGTCCCCATGCTGTCTTGACACATGTGTCCCCTTGCTGTCCAGACACCGGTGTCCGCTCGCTGACTAGACACATGTGTCCCATGCTGTCTAGACATACGTGTCCCCTCGCTGTCTAGACACATGTGTCCCCTCGCTTGCTAGACACATGTGTCCCTTCGTCATTTAGACACACGTGTCCCCTCGCTGTTTAGACACATGTGTCCTCCTGCTGTCTAGACCCATGTATCTCTTCTGTCTAGGCACACGTGTCCCTTTGCTTTCTAAACACATGTGTCCCCTTATTGTCTAGACACATGTGTCCCCCCTTGCTGACTAGACACATGTGTTCCTTCGCTGTCTACACACATGTGTCCCATTGCTATCTAGACACATGTGTCCCCCCTGCTGTCTAGATTTATGTGTCCTCATACTCTCTAGACACAGGTGTCCCCTTGCTGTCTAGACACACATGTCCCCTTGCTGTCTAGCAACATGTGTCCCCTTGCTGTCTAGACACACGTGTCCCCTTGCTGTCTAGACACATGTGTCCCCTTGCTGTTTAGACACACGTGTCCCCTCGCTGTCTAGACACATGTGTCCCCTGGCTCTGTAGACACATGTCTCCCTTCGCTGTTTAGACACATGTGTCCCCCTGCTGTCTAGACCCATGTGTCCCCTCGCTGTCTAGACACATGTGTCCCCTCGCTGTCTAGACACATGTGTCCCCTTGCTGTTTAGACACACGTGTTCCCTTGCTGTCTAGACACATATGTCCCCTGGCTCTGTAGACACATGTTGCCCCTCGCTGTTTAGACACATGTATCCCCCTGCTGTCTAGACCCATGTGTCCCCTCACTGTCTAGACACATGTGTCCCTTCGCTGTTTAGACGCATGTGTCTCATTGCTGTCTAGACCCATGTGTCCCCTTGCTGTCTAGACACACGTGTCCCCTTGCTGTCTAGACACATGTGTCTTCTTGCCGTCTAGACACACGTGTGCCCCTTTGTTGTGTAGACGCATGTGTCCCCTCGCCCTATAGACTCATGTGTAACCTTGCTGTCAAGACACATGTGTCCCCTCGCTGTCTAGACACATGTGTCCCCTCGCTGTTTAGACACATGTGTCCCCCCTGCTGTCTAGACCCATGTGTCCCCTCACTGTGTAGACACATGTGTCCTTTCGTTCTTTAGACACATGTGCCCTACTGCTGTCTAGACCAATGTGTCCGCTTGCTGTCTAAGCACATGTGTCCCCTTGCTCTCTAGTCACATGTGTCCTCCTCGCTGTCTAGACACATGTGTCCCCTCGCTGTCTAGACACATGTGTTCCCCTCGCTGTTTAGACACATGTGTCCTCCTACTTTATAGACCCATGTGTCCCCTCGCTCTCTAGACACATGTGTCTCCCTCGCAGTTTAGATACATGTGTCCCCCTACTGTCTAGACCCATGTATCCTCCTGTTGTCTAGACACACGTGTTCCATTGCTGATTTGACACATGTGTCTCCTTGCTGTCCAGACACTAGTGTCCATCGCTGTCTAGACACATGTGTCCCCTTGCTTCCAAGACACGTATCACCTTGCTGTCTAGATATATGTGTCCCCTCGCTGTCTAGACACATGTAGCCCCCTCGCTATCAAAACACATGTGTCCCCTCGCTTTTTAGACACACGAGTACCCTTGCGATCTTGACACACGTGTCCCCCTTTGTTGTGTAGACGCATGTGTCCCCTCGCTCTATAGACACATGTGTAACCTTGCTGTCAAGAAACATGAGTCCCCTCGCTGTCTAGACACATGTGTCCCCTCGCTGTTTAGACACATGTGTCTCCCCTGCTGTCTAGACCCATGTGTCCCCTCACTGTGTAGACACATGTGTCCTTTCGTTCCTTAGACACATGTGCCCTCCTGCTGTCTAGACCAATGTGTCTGCTTGCTGTCTAAACACATGTGTCCCTTGCTCTCTAGTCACATGTGTCCTCCTCGCTGTCTAGACACATGTGTCCCCTCGCTGTCTAGACACATGTGTTCCCTCGCTGTTTAGACACATGTGTCCTCCTACTTTATAGACCCATGTGTCCCCTCGCTCTCTAGACACATGTGTCTCCCTCGCAGTTTAGATACATGTGTCCCCCTGCTGTCTAGACCCATGTGTCCTCCTGTTGTCTAGACACACGTGTCCCATTGCTGATTTGACACATGTGTCTCCTTGCTGTCCAGACACTTGTGTCCATCGCTGTCTAGACACATGTGTCCCCTTGCTTCCTAGACACGTATCACCTTGCTGTCTAGATATATGTGTCCCTCGCTGTCTAGACACATGTAGCCCCCTCGCTATCAAGACACATGTGTCCCCTCGCTGTTTTAGACACACGAGTACCCTTGCGATCTTGACACACGTGTCCCCTTTCTGTCCAGACACATATGTCCCCTCGCTGTCTAGACACATGTGTCCCCTTGCTGTC